>LUGF01059898.1:1142409-1152462 GCA_001625245.1 Calycopis cecrops
TTAATGTTATTACATGCAATATAAAAGTTGGTGTTATTGTGACATCCAATCCAGATCTATTAAGCGCTACTGGCAAAGTACCTTCCGGCACAAAGACTCGATGGTCCAACGCCAATATTTCCTGGTTATTCCTCTTCAGGCCTCATCTATAGGCACCGGCTCAACGGCAACTGATCCGACTCCCTTCCTAGAATATTCCTCAAGGGCGATGTAGTCTCTGAGGCACCCGAGAAGCCCAAAAATTAAATGTTCATTTGTACAATTACCCTCGCTTTCCGTCTTGTCCCGCCAGAGCGCCGCCGAGGCGTGGTGACACCGGCATGCCATTATCTTGATCGCCTTCAAAACTCTATAACAACAAATTTAAATTTTCATTGTCTTTATGTAATAGGGGGCAAACGAGCAGGTAGTGACTATCGCTGCCTATGGATGTCCGCAGAACCAGGTGTCTTGCTGACAAGTTACCTTTAAGAAAGTTGTATGCTCTTTTCTTGAAGAATCCTAAGTCATCCCAGATCAGAAATATCGAGGGAGGCAACTGGTACGCGGGATAAAATGGCGTTTTTACCGCACAATTTTGGATTTATCATTTAGGAACATCGAGGTGGTGGGCGTGGAATTTTGAGTTCTGTCGAAATGTCCGAAGATGTATTAATTGAAAAAACTTGAATGGTGGAACAGGATCAAGTGAACTTTCTTTCAATAGACAAATTATACAATGATTGACAGATGGCAGCACAAGTATCCATAGACATTAATTACTGTACACTTTAATATTATTGTTTCTGATATTTTACAATAAGATGGATCTCAGCTGGTGGTATTAAGCCGAAAATTACCTCGGTATACTCCCCACTGACATTGTCTCGAAACACTCCCCATTGAAAATAAGATAAAAGGTGCAAAGGGAACCAATATCTCCTTTTAGGGCCAAAGGATCGAACTACCCGGAAATAACATGGTCATGTGGTCAAATAGATCTAGCCAATATTGCCGGGCCCCTTCACAAAGGTGGGACTAGTAACTTTTTTTTGGTAACACGGAGGAATCTTTACGTTCGCTAAACAGGAGTCGGCCCCTCCCAACTAAACCTCTGTGGGTGCCTTCAGCCGCTTTAATTGGAGGGTCCCGGATCTACGAGCAACACGATCCCTCTAGCGACAGGTTAGCTTCGGTCTCCTAGGGGACAGTCCCTACTACAACGTCGGAACCGTGTAATGGGGTCGAGTTCCCATCCTGACCTTTGGCCTCAATAATCAAAAGGAGCACGCCACGCCGGTCGTCCTAATCCACACCGCCATCTGCTGATTCAGAGGGACGGATGAACTCTCCAGCGAAGCTGCTCTTTTTGCCTTCGTTACCAAGTGACCGACAAACTGAACGTTACTCGACATGGTATATGTCGATGCCAAATATACCGATGATAGTTGTGGCTTTTAGGGGAGTGTTTTGAAAGCGAGAAGATACGACAAAGGGTGATTCTTTTTTGGAGTAAACGTCAAAGTAAACTAAATTTAGTCGGCCCCATTCGAGACATTGGACAATAAAGCCTCGACTTAGACACAAGTTTTTTTATGCTCGGTGACCTGTTCCCGCATTACAAGGAAGGACCCTAGTTTACAGCGTGTTATTGATATGCAGAGGAAATAGTGTTGGAGAAAGAAACACTTGGGCAGCACTAGCATTGACAAGTTTGAGGTTCGAGCATGCTCCGTCGACAACGACTTTGATGCTGCGATCTGTCAAAAAACTGGTGATCCAATCGCATGATTTCCCGGGAAGTCCGTATAAAGATAGCTCTGAAAGAAGCGCTCTGTACCAAACCCGATCAAAGGCTTTCGTTATATCCAAACTAACCGCGAATGACTCCCTCTTGGTTTCAACTGCCTCCGTCCATCGGTGCGATAAGTAGATAAGGAGATTACCGGCTGAATGTCCTGAGCGGAAACCGTGCTACCGTCTACCGTGCCGCTTACATTGACCAACTTACCTTCTCATTCATATAGAAATAACAATGTGTAATCCTTTCAATGTCCGCCCAGGCCACCAAGTACTTGGCCATGGTGAGAGGAATCTTGGGCAGGAAGTTCGAGTGGAACTTTCCCTGGCAGTAGATGGTGATCACATCTGTGTCCTTCACCTCGAACACTATCCGGAAGATGGTGCCTGGTGAATGCAGATAACGATAAAAGAGAGACGGATTTATGCTGTCTCTTAATTAGTGGCCACAATAAATGTTATTTGGTCAAATCACAAAATATAATAATTTACGAAATAAAAACAAAGTAGTGTAGCATTAAGTGCTGTCTTTCAAGAATTTTGAAAATATAAAATATATATTTCAGTGGACACGAAATCTAAAAATGAAAAATGAAGTTCTGATATTTTAATTTGTATCGAGATATACTTAAATGTAATTTTGAATTGAGGACATTTATTTTTACTTTTTTAATTTCCTTTTTGTATATGACCCAAGTGAAACTTTACTAGATATTATGTAATTAGTACCTAAATTTCATACAAGTCAATTTAACAAGACCATGGAAGAAGAATCCTCGCTAACAAAATCAGTGATTAAATTACCTAAGTCTCTTGACTTAGAACTTAGGTCTTCCTAGAAAGCGGTTCTTGCTCTCAAACTAGTTAAAAATCATGGATTTGCTGTTTTTCTATCGCATTTCATGAAGTTTTTAGAGGACTTGCTGACTTGTTTTGTTGTTGCCCAATTTTTTGAACATCAAAAATAGGAATTGAAAAAATTTCACCCTTCTGTTGCACTTCTTTAGGGTTTGAATTTCTAAAAATCCTTTCTCAGTGCTCACTTACATGATGTAAGTGAAAAAGGAACCCCAATATTAAATTATAAAGTTTCTAGATAGTCTAGTGACGGCTGTGCTTTGTGATATAAGTCAGACGGGCTTGTCTTTTATATACATACTAGCTGCGTTCCGGGGTTTCACCTGCGTAAGTTTCGATATCGTGAAAATATCGAAATGAAAAATAGATGTTGGCCGATTCTCAGAACTACCCAGTAGGCACACAAAATTTTATGAGAATCGGTCTAGCCGTTTCGGACGAGTATGGTAGATAACATTGTGCACAAGAATTTTAAATATGTAGAGAAGATATAGGTAGCTTAGTTTTAATAAATTTAACCTAGTTGGATAACAACTCATCTATTTTTTCTCTGGGACAGCGTAATCCGAATGCCCTTTATGCTATGAAAACTTACCAGGCACAAACATATTATAGTTGGTATCAAGGTTGCCACTCCCGATCCATATTCCGTTCTTCCTGGACAGCGATATGATGTTGTCCCTGTGGAAACGCACGTCGAAATGCAGCACGACATCACGGGGCTCCTCGCCCTCTTGTGCGCACAAGTTCACCGACATTCTACAAATAGAAACCAGGATGTAAGAGACAACACGTGACCAGGCCGGCTGAGGCGAGTGATAGACAACTATATGGGGCTCAATATGAGAATGAGGGAATAGAGAGTGCAATTGTGTTTGCGCGCACACTTGTGCACTATAATATTATATCCTGCGCAGATGGCTCGTCTACATAGACAGCCGCCGTAGCCGAAATGGGCTAGAACGACATTTTAGACACGAGTTTTAGGTGTGTTTTATTACTATAAAATAATTATAGGTAGTTATTATTGAAAATTATTAAAACTATGAATTTGTAGAAGTGCTAAGAAGGCTTGTCATCTCTGACTTTGACGTACTAATACTTACAGCGGTTTTCATGCTACCCGCAGCTGAGTGCCACATAAAGACAAAAGGAGTACGCCGATTTTTGTATGGAAGTTGGTTTCTTCTTGCGTCCTAACCATATATAATACCTAGGTATATTATACAGGAAAACTTCTATTTTGAGTCATTCAATATTACAGACCACGGAGTACCCAGTAATTTGGCATTTCAGCGTATATTATTACTCAATTGACTACATTATTGTTAACTAGTGTATGTGTTTATATTGTTAATATTCCTAAATACGTGTCTGCCTCGTGGTCTAGTGGTAAGCGTGAGGTCCCGGGTTCGAATCCCGGGTCGGACCGAAAATTATTATTGAGATTTTTCAATTTCTAATAACAGTCCGGAGTCAGGAAGTTGGCGGTGTACACCCCCGTGGCTCGGAGTACACGTTAAGCCGTCGGTCCTGCGCCTGATTACTCACCGGTCGTGTCGGATTGCCGTCCCATCGGAATATGAGAATGAGGAAATATAGAGTGCACTTGTGTTTGCGCGCACACTTGTGCACTATAATATGTCCTGCGCAGATGGCACGTCTATACAGACGGCCGCCGTAGCCGAAATCGGCTAGGACGACATTATTATTATTCCTAAATAAATAAATAAATAAATACTTTTAATGCTGAGTACTCAGAACTGACGGCTAAGGTATGCATGTTGTAGCTGAATAAACAAAGAAGAGTAAGTCACATTTATTACATCTATTTTTCATGAAGTTCTTTAGGCGCATTATGAAAAAATGATAAGAGTGAAATTTTAAGATTTGTGACTATCAAAGGTTACAGTATGAACTATGAAGTAGCAGCGTGCAGCGGTTGCCCATTGCAGTCTACGAGCTATCGCCTATCAATAAAATAGAAATTGGAACCTCTATTAGCCGCGCAAGTTGGGACCATTGTTAAACATATGTAGTATTAATACAAGCATTTTGACGAAGGTCGTTAATTAGCTACGTACAAATGACAGCCCGATGTAGCCCAGTGACAACGCCATCTAGTGAGCCGAAAGTTTTTTCTAGCTGCCGTTAAACACATATCACGCTACAATTACAATATCAGGTGTTACAATGTTATATATTTATTACTGGTTGTGCAATATTTTAAAAGTAAATAAATAAATTTAATAATAACTTCAATGTGAATTCATTGAATTTAAGTACCTATAACTTGTAACGCGCGTACTTAAGTACATACACGCACCCTTTTTTGACCAACTGTGTATACATAACAACATTTTGTTTGTCTTATTACTATTCTACTTTCATTGACATTCATTTTTATCTTTAACCATTTCAATTATAATCTCACTAACTTTTTGACCGTATTGACCAATTGTATACTATTTGGGCTTGGCTATTAAGTATAATTATAAACTCAGCAGTTTGTTTATAGGTAAGTAAAATGTATTAAATTGTATGTAGGTATTTTAATTATGATGTATCACGTGTATTCGATTGTTGACGAACCAAAAAAAAAATAAATAGGAGGGAGCCAGCCCGTCGCCATACCCAAGTGTGCGAGCGAGACAGACTATGGTTCTCCTAAAAGGCGAAAGTAGCCGGTGGACCATGGAGGTATGAGAAGGGAGGGCAGGCGTCGGTAGTCATGAAAATGGCTCTGACTGCTCATTTGCATCCCTATACAAAAAAAATGTTCTTTGTTTACTCTGGTTGTGACTAAGATGAGAAAAGATAATATATCTTACAACTAAAAAAACTGACACACTACTACATACTTTCTGGCATTTTCTTTGATTTTACCGCCGATTTCAACTTTATCTCCAATTTTTAGAAGCCCTGGTATGTTTGCAGTAAAAACGGGCATTTTGTATGTAATACGTGTTATAAATTTTATTTTAAGTTAAGACCCAAGTTTTTTCTAAATCAGGGCCAGTTATATCTTCCCTCATCTTGAACTAAAATTTAGACATTAAACTCTGTTTTGTTTTGAATAGCATAAAATCCCTTGCTGATTTGTTGATACAGTCTGTCAGATATTAATTGTATCTACGTGTCAAATATATTCTTAATTCCTAATAGGCATTCTATGAATTGCTGGTTTTTCGGAAAGGATTTATGGTAAAGTTTAAACATTAATATAGCCCGAAGAGAGAGAAACGGAATCCTTAAAGGATTCCTTGTCCGTCTTTCTGCGCGTCTGTGCCTATTTACTTAGTATACTTTTCTGGTGACCTAGAATCATGAAATTGGCAATATGGCATAATTTATGTGCGATAATAAAATACAGCTAATAGGGAAAAAACAAGATTGTAAAATGTAATATTTTTATACAATAAAGAAAATAAGTATTATATACTTTTTTAATCCAAGCTCTTTTAGGTAATACAAAATAAATTCGCCAACGAACAGATATATTTGTCAACTTCAAGTCAAGCCCGAGGCACTTGACCACTTTGAGTATTAAAGCAATCGATGAGGCCACCTACGGGTGTTCCACACGGGATCTCAGCCCAAATAGCTGAGTCATGTATTAGCACAGATGTGATGACGGATGTCATTAGTATCTTTCTCCTCGATTTAGTCCGCCTACATTAAGCATCAGTCAAGATCATAATTTTTCCTATCACCACGATTGCTTGTCGCTCACACGTTCTACCTACTTTTTAAAGAATATTTGGCGGTACTGCTGGTATTATACCAGCAGTACTGCTTCGGTTTTGTGCTCCGCTAGCTCTGGTTGTGCAGACTTCATCCGCAAGGTTTATTCTTTGGTAAGTGATGTTGAAGGTTTAAGGTATTTCCTTCAGGTATTTAACAGTAATGACACAGCTACATCTGCATACTCCACACTCACTCTCTTGTACTCAACAATAACAAACTCGTTTAGCGTCTGTTACCAATGCAACTCCAAAAGAACAGAAGAAGGGGGCCTAGGTATCCTGGTGGTAGACCTGTAATGATTTATACTCTTTTTGGCCGGTCTTCATGAATATTTCAGGAGTCTGTCCGTAAAACAACTAGACAACATCGTTCTCTAGCAGTATGCCGGCACTCTCATCTCTCTAAACATCCTCAATAAAGCACCAGTTGGCGGAGTTAAAAGCATTCTCAATGACAGTGTACGTATCAAACAGTATTGTTGCACCTCCATTTCACCTGGCACCAGTAAATGCTTCCTTGACTGTGTTACCACTACGTTGATGACATTTAAGGTCGAACGTACGCTTAAAGAACCGTACTGATTGTCGAAGAGCAACGATTAAACTGCCACTTCAATCCCCTGGCAGATTTTTCACTACAGTACCTTAAATACCAGCTGTGTGCAGCTTGCAGAGCGAGTTAAAGACCCCATGAAATGTGACGGGGTTGCTTTTATGGCTGCCTTCATAGCAATGATAGCGTTGCATTTCAGGCCCAGTGCTTTCTCGTTTTCGATTCGCGGATATTATACTTCCATCAACTGTGTCTCTTCTTCTTCGTCTGCTCTGTCAGATATAGAATTTGGTTGTTGGACAAACAGTATAGTTACGATCCCCTGCACTAATTGCGGAGCATGTACTGACGTTTCAGGTGTCTTGACTCCTTTATTGAGCCTATCCCAAAGATCTTTTACACATCGTTAATTAGCATGTTCCAAAATTTTTGTTTGGACCGTAACCGTCTTACCGTTTTAGTAAGGGGTAAGGGCAACATGATTCCTCCAGCGACAGGCTAGCCTCGATGAAAAGGCCAGAATTCTCCTTCTTGGGGACTGTCAGGTTGACTCTGAACAGTCCCTATTACGTTGTCGGAACCGTACAATAAGGTCAGGTTCCTTTCGTGACTCCTGGCCGCAGTACACCAAAGGAGTACGCCACCAATTTGTATTAATTTGTCTGAGATTGGACCCGCCGGTCGTCCCAATCCATGTTGCCATCTGCTGATTAAGAGAAATGGGTTGGAAAAAATGGAATGGAATTTTGTATGTTTGTTTGTTTGTTTGTTACTCCTTCAGGCAGAAACTGCTCAACAGATTTTTATTCAATTTTGCACACACATAGAGAGTAACATAGATGTTTCTATGGGATGTCATGTGATGATTTTCCACGGGATCGAAATTTGCGCGGGTGAAATCGCGGGGCGCAGCAGGTAATTATGGGTGATAAGAAATTACTTTAGTAACGAATTAAGGTATGTAGGTATCTTAGTGCACATCATTTATTTCCTCGATACGTCAAAACGGCATATGTCCTTTGTTTTACAGTGTTTACTGGTATTGCTTCTGGGACCGTCTATTATGCGCAGATTGTGCCTAGGTGGTCTGCCCTTACCGGGTGAGGTACCCGGTAAAGGCATAAAATTTAAAAATAATGTGTAAAAATTATAGGTATGTTATTACAACTTTAAAGAACATAACAACAGTATATTTTGAAGAAAAAATTAGTATATTTTTGTGACAATAGTCCGACAATATCACCTAATTTCTTTAAATTATCATAGCTTCAAAACCAAGAGACGTAGAATAATAAACTTTACGTTTTTTTAGATAAAAGTCCTCTTTTCCGCCATCGTTAGATAACTTAATAATCATCGCCATTGTTAGATAAATTAATAGTAAATTATATAACTCTGTTGCACGATTCGGGTAATGTGTGCGGAAAATCTATGTGAACAGAGCCTTATCTAGCACACGTGTAACTGACGTTGAAATGTGAAAAAGTAAATAATTGTTATGACGCTGTCAGTGTCATAAGTGTCAACTGTCAGCTGTATACTGATTTCTGATTGTCGTCTTGTGCAATCTGTAACCTATTTGTTACAAAATAACGCGATTTTATAGTTTTAATACTTCTATCATAAATTAATTCTAAAGTACTCATATTAAGCGTAAGGTGAGTGATGCGCATGATTTGTATAAATATAATAATTGTTACTATTATCATAATAATTAAGCTACACATACTTTTACTTTCCGGTCATCATATTGCAACTATTTAATAATAAATATTATTATTAATTTTTATTTTTGAATCTCCTATAAATTCGATTTCACCGACGCAACAAATATATTATCATATTTCGTAATCATTGCATCATAAAATGCCACATATTAAACCTCTTACCTTTATGATAGTACGTGCATCTATTTTATTTTTGTGATAACCTTTGCAATATGGCAATAAATTTTATACGATAAATAAGCCTAATGAGTAACATTCTAAACTTAAGAAATCATAATTTTACTTTTATTAATTCCTATTTTCAAATTTAACATTTAATTTATCATTTAGCAATGGTTGTATCAGAAGAAGCGCAGCCACCAATAGAAGGTGAAGCTCAAAGTAAGAAAGCTGCCAAGAAAGCAGCAAAAGCAGCAGAAAAACAACAGAAAAAAGCAGAACACAAGGTACCATACGATAAAGTAATTTGGCATTGGAAACAACTTATACTTACTATAAAAATTCTGATGCAACAGTAGTATTATATTATTTCATATAGATATTAGACAAATTGATATGGAGTGTCTCACTGTATCATAAATGATAAGAATTTAACGAACATTAACATTTTAACAGCCAATGACAAACTGGGTTCGGTACGATGAAGTTATTTCCAGATGCCAATCATGAACATAGTATGTGACTCACTGTCATATTGTTTCATTACAAATCACGCACTAAGTATGTTATTAGAGTGTAACCACAGCATAGTATGTTTCTTTAGCTACCCGCACATGTATCATATAAACCTTGCTTGGGATGAATGACCTCGGCTGCTTATAGTCTACAATCAGCTGGCATACAACATGTACGTAAACTATTGCTTCAGTTGATCTGATTCTTGTTGTGTACCCTGGAAATGATACACTAAATATGAGGTTTCATTTAATGCCTCTCGCTTTCATCAACCTTGTATATGCGGGTAGGCGAGACGAAATAAAAAGTTCTATATGTTTTTTTAATTTTTTCCTTAAAATTTATAAAACTAAAATAAAAAAGAATAATGCATGTAACATGTTGTTTTTTTCTATAATTTTTACAATGTCCGCAAAAATCTCCAGCGTACATACAAAGAAAGCGCACTATAAAACTTCTGGCTGTCAAAGTGTTAAATTTTCTTCCAAGTAAAGTTTCTAAACTACTCATACTGTTTAGATATACAGATGATACCCTGTTCTAGAGTAGTACCTACTACTTTTATTATTTAAAAGTGTACCTTATAATTATTACAAATATGTATGAGTTTATATTCTACAATAAACAAACATAACAGGGAGCAAATCCATCACAAAATGAAGCTTCAGAACCAGACACATCTGAAGGCAGATACGGAATAAGAAAATTAATTCAA
>LUGF01059898.1:1152590-1164351 GCA_001625245.1 Calycopis cecrops
GACCTGCGCACGCCGGCCAACCAGGCCATCTTCAGGATAGAGGCGGGAGTGTGCCGCCTGTTCAGGGAGATACTCACCAAGCAAGGTATTCGTCTCGGATTGTATACATTTAGCCATTTTATCTGTTTTCTTTATTACAGGGCTACTACTATTATTACTATACAGGCGCGTGTGTGTTCATTGTCATTTGTCACAGGACCAAAGGGCTAGGGGCACCCTGGTGCTCCAACTGAGACTGGCTGCCTATATTTTCTGTCAACGAAGAGTGGTGCTTCACTCTTCGCAGTCCCGTAGGCTATTGTTCCCCTGCTTATCCTCATCACGTGGTGTGTGTGTGTGTGAGTGCATGCAGGAATAGTTAATGAATGCATGCAGGGACAATCCAGGTCATATTATACTATGCATAAATTATACGATACATTTTATCTCTTTCTCACATGTCTCCGTCACATAACAGTCGCGTACGCTCGTCAGGTTTCGTGGAGATCCACACGCCGAAGATCATCTCTGCGGCGTCGGAGGGCGGCGCCAACGTGTTCACGGTGTCGTACTTCAAGTCCTCCGCCTACCTGGCGCAGAGCCCGCAGCTCTACAAGCAGATGGCCATCGCCGCGGACTTCGACAAGGTTAGTTTACAAGAGTGAGACAGACTGAGAGTTTGTTCCTACACAAGTGTCTCCACACTTGTGCACAATAGGCTATTTGACAAGATTTTGAAAAACATCTTATATAATACTTTCGTGTATAAGGAACTCGCAAAAATATCTTATATTTAATTTTGATAAGTATTTCTTTTTAAAAACCACTTTAAAAATGTATTATTTAAATATCCCGCCAAAACACTAATTTGACATCGATGACGTAGATAGGTAGTACACAAACGTCAAAACATTTGGATTGGTTAGCGTCGATCTTAGATTTGTAACTTAAAAACTGTGATTTACCTAAAAAAAGAACTTCAATAAAAACTGCAACTGCAACTTTTGTTTGTATTTCTTAAGATGCCAAACAACGTCGCAAGTGGTTAACTTTAGGCAGGTTTTTACTCTCTGCTTTCTCAAATATATTATCCATTATGAAGTTAAATATTGGTCTATTATAAATAAACGAAAATCTATCACGGGAAATGATTCTAAAACAGATTTATTATATGTATATAAACAGATTATTACAAAAAAATACAGCAAAACGACTAAGATGACTGACAATCAACAATGTTTACTATCCATTGACGTCATGAAAGATTCAACCAATCCGGAACGTTTCGTGTCACGTGACAAATCTAAAAATTAAAGTATTTTATTATTGTATTTTTTAAATAAATCAATAAATATTTTAAGGTTAAATTTATGTTATATGAGGATGATAACAAATAATGCTTACTTTTTCACACTGTCAAATGGCCTATTGTGCATACAAGTGTATCCCGCACACACCCTAACCTACACCCCACCTACCACACCTATTGAATAGGGGTTCAGAAGCGGGACGGTGTGCAACCCTAGAGATAAAATCTTTTGCTTTCGGACGGGATTTCTTCGAATTCTTTCCCGTACTGCTTTGACCACCATTTTCGTACGAACACTACGTGGACGGCCAGATCTTTCTCTGTCACAAACAGAGAGTCTCATTGTTTTTTTTTTTTGGTACCGCAGGGGAACGTATGCTACCCAGGAGCCCGGGTGGCTCAACCAGGTAGAGTGTCGGGCTCGGCTATTGCCACTACCGACTAAACCCCTTACAGAAAAAACAACAAACACATATACATGTATAAAAATGACAGATTCCAAATTCAAATGTAATATTTTTTTTTTGTAATTGTAACAGTATTTATGGCCAGACTAAGTAGATATTGAAGACTTTTGATGACTACCGACGCGGAACCCATTCCGCTGCTAAACCACTCACCAAAGCATGCCATTACCCATTATCTCACGTTTTATAAAATCATAACAATTCGGCAGGTGTTCACCGTTGGCGCCGTGTTCCGCGCCGAGGACTCGAACACGCATCGCCACCTCACGGAGTTCGTGGGGCTCGACCTGGAGATGTCCTTCAGGAACCACTACCACGAGGTGCTGGACACCATCGGCCAAACCTTCACCGACATGTTCCGGGGGCTGCAGGACCAGTGAGTGCGATATCTACATGTTCCAGGGTAGTAGAACCAGTGGGTGCGATAGATACATGTTCCGGGGGCTGCAGGACCAGTGAGTGCGATACATACCTACGTGTTCCGGGGCTACAGGACAAGGGAGTGCAAAACATACATGGTCCGGGGGCTACAGGACCAGTGAGTGTGATATATACATGTGCAGGGGCTACAGGACCAGTGAGTTCGATACATACATGGTCCGGGGGCTGCAGGACAAGTGAGTGCGACAGATACATGTTCTAGGGGTTGCAATACCAGTGAGTGCAATAGATTTATGTTCCGAGAGTTGCAGGACCAGTTAGTGTGATAGATAAATGTTCCGGAGTTGTAGAACCAGTGAGTGTGATGGATTCATGCTCTGAGGGCTGCAGGAAAGTGAGTGCGATAGATACATGTTTACATGCATTTATTTACTTAACAAGGGCCTTACTGTAGCTCGCTGCTCTGGGTTTGAGCAGCCTTGTTACAAGGTTTCCGTTTTGAGGTAACTAAAACTAATAAAGTAGTGTGTGTGTGATACAGGTTCGCTTCTGAGATCGCGACGGTGGGCGAGCAGTACCGGGTGGAGCCGTTCCGCTTCCTCGACCCGCCGCTACGTCTCGAGTTCCCCGACGCCATCGCAATGCTCAAGGAAGCAGGTGAGCGATGACACCTTCCTTCCTTATCACACATTCTTATCTAGCGGCTAAACCCCAGGTGTTGCAGCCGTCTGTGGGCGTCGGAAATCACTCACATCTCGATGACCCGACTGCTCGTTTGCCCCCTATATTATAAAAAAACACCACTGAAATTCAGCTTCGAACGAAATCTTTATGTTGTAAAAAACAATCAGTCATAGGAACTGCCCATAGAAATGAAAACTTAAAATGATCCTCTAACGACCTGTATTTACTAGCTCACACTTGTAGCGCCGCGTTGTTGCAACATGTGAGTCACGTGCTACGTAGATTATTGACTCACGCGAACTCATAATTGTTCCCTTTTTGTTTTTTTTATATAGATAAAGGGGTAGACCAGCAGTCGGAGCCATTATTATAACTACCGACGTCCATAGCCATCCGCATACTTTTATTTTTTTATATAAATCAAAAATATAAAACTTATTCTATTACATTTTCCTGCAAAACTTTATACAGGTGCGTTGCCCTCCTTCCTTCTCAAACCTCCACCACCACTTACCCATTGCACGAAACGCGACAGTACAGCTGCTACTTTACGCCGGTATCGTGTAAGCAATAGGTACCTGGTCGTGCCGGCCGAATTCGGCTACACGCACGCTACCAAAGAAGTAGGTATTCACTTCAAATATTTCACATATTGATCGTTGGATGCCTGCAGGTGTGACGCTAGGCGAAGAGGACGACCTCTCGACTCCTGACGAGAAGCTTCTGGGGCGGTTGGTGAGGGCCAAGTACGATACGGACTTCTACATCCTCGACAAGTATCCGCTGGCCGTGCGACCCTTCTACACCATGCCGGACCCCAACAACCCGGTGAGCCTTGAGAGACACGTCCAGGGGCGTAGCTACCGCCGTATCTGCCCCCAACGTGCGAAAACAAATATTTATTTTTCTCTTGTGAGAAATCTTTACCCTTCATAAGGACCCTAAACCAATTTTTTTTCGGGGCCCCACCAGAGCACACTACATACACACACATTGGACACGTGTTATTTTTTTACGCGTACCGAGTCTACAATCTCGGGGAAGCCTAGCGAGAAAAAAGGTTTTTCGTATAAGTAGGTATTTACATATTTAGGTACACTGCGCCAATATGTAACTTTTTTCAGTTTCAAATATATTATTTATGTATTCCTAAAGTTAAAATCTTTAAAACATACAATTTCTGAACATATTATAAAACATATTTTGCGCGAATATTAGTAGGTATTGGCGTAAACGTGCTTTATTTTCATGAATTTTATTAATTGAAGATTAAGTATGTTTTCAAACTATAAACTATAATTACTAAACTATAAAATATACATATAAAACAATACAGGGTTGATAGCGAGAGGCATTAAATGAAACCACATATATACACACTATGAGTGCCTACAGTTAATCCGAAACTATTAAAGAAAGTTTACGACAAGTATGCGACAATACTTTTTACAAACAAGTTAAATAGCGAAAAATTGTTAACACTCTTTGTACCGGGCGGCTACAGCGAGCACGGGGTGAATGACCCTGAACGGAATATGGTGAACGGCCATAGTCGGCGATCAGCTGCGATACAGCGTGTAGGAAGTGACAAAAAACTAAAAAAATCTTGTGTCTAAACTATTGCTCCGATTGATCTGATTTGTGTTGTGTACCCTGTAAAAGATACACTAAATATGTGGTTTCATTTACCTATTGCCTCTCGCTTTTATCAACCTTGTATACATACCGCGCGTGTTTAATTTGTATGTGTGTGTCTACAGAGAGCATCGAACTCGTACGACATGTTCATGCGAGGCGAGGAGATCCTGTCCGGCGCGCAGAGGATACACGACCCCGAGTTCCTCACCGAGAGGGCCAAGCATCACGCCATCGGTGAGTGGACATTCTCAACTATAAGTGGAGAGTGTTGTTATTCCTTACCAATGGAGAGGCCATTGGTCCACCGAAAACACGGAACTGAACAAAACGCGACAGCGAGCTATTCTGGGTGATTGATATCATGCCGTGCCACCCCGAATCGGCTGCAATGCGTCATGGATCAACTTTTTTCAAAATAAACTTCACTAGATACCGCCTTTTCTAAAAACCCGTCTCCATACATTTTTGTTCGCGGACAAAGTGTTTAGTAAGAGGTAGTGCCACGCTGTATGCTTGCATGCAGCCGAATTGGGCCGGCACGACCGGGGAGGTACCTCTCGCTTACACGAGACCGGCGTGAAGTGACAGCTGTGCTGTCGCGTTTCGTGCGGTGTGTAAGTAGCCGGTGGCCCATGGAGGTGGGAGGAGAAAGGGGGGGCAGCGCATCTGTATAGTCTCTATGCAGATGTCTATGGGCGTCGGTAGTCATGAAAATGGCTACAACTGCTCGTTTGCCCCCCTATACCATAAAAAAAAAACCCTCTTCTGCGGAGGACTTTATTGACACCCGCTTGTATATAAAACCTCGCCATTCCAACGTCCCTTCGGGTGGCCCATCCGTAGCTCGGAAGAAATTCAAATAGGTAAGAGGTCAGTGACGACGCCGTATGGCTATCGTCACACGAAGGGCTGAGAAAGGAATTCGGGTAAATGGGATAAGGGTAATTTTTGATGTAGTTTGGAAAGCTGACTCACCTGAAGTCCAAGTAAAGTGCCGCGTCTCTCGAACACACCACACCACACAGTATTAAATAATTGTTCTTATTATGAGCCGACAAGCATGTATATCTATATTGAGCCGACACGAAACAAGCGAAATGAATTTTTAGCGGTAATTACTACGAAAGCACTATTAAAGCTATCTGCGCAGAAGCATAAATGAAACGTGCAAGCGAGCCAAACGCATCGAACGGACTGTCGATCGCCCGCGCGTCTCGGTGTTGCCCGGGGGTGAATGTGTGTGAAGTTAGCCCGTACTTCTAACGTCACGATTTGGCGTGAACAGTCAGTGTCTTGGGAAGTGCAGTCAATGCAGTGACAACAGGATGTTTTACTAGCAATTTCATGAAATAACGTGTAATATTTTTGAACAGATATCAGCAAAATCGCAGCGTACATTGAGGCGTTCAGACTGGGATGTCCACCACACGCAGGTATTTCTTTTTTATTGCACACCTAATTTGTTTCTTTTTCTTTTTTTTCTTCTCTTTCACTTATTTACAACTTTTGTATTTTTAATGTGCTAATAAAGCAATTTTTTTGATTTAGATATCACACATTTTGGGAGCAGCTAGTATTTTTTCACCATTTTCTACTTGCTTGATCTTCCTTTACAATCATATCTACCAACAACAACACTGTTCGCAGGCGGCGGTATCGGTATGGAGCGCGTGGTGATGTTGTACCTGGGACTCGACAACATCCGCAAGACGTCTATGTTCCCGCGCGACCCCAAGCGGATCACGCCCTAACCAGTGACGATCTGTGGGTCAGTGTAATCCGACGTGCTGCGGTTACAGTGTAACCCGACGTGCTGCGGTTACAGTGTAACCCGACGTCGGGTCTTCGGGTCACATTATACCCCGAAGTACTGTTGACGTTTGAGAAAATGTTTATAGCTCCTTTATAATATACATTATAATATATAATTTGTTTCATTTTAAATATTTATCCGTTAGTATAGTTGGTAGTGATAGCTTGTAGATAAAGGAAGGATACTTGAACAATTCAGTCATGAATCAATCGTATATTTCACAAAATTGAAGAGCGCCTAATGATTGTTCAAATAAAAAAATCATTTTCAAATCGTAAGAATTGTGCATAAAATCCTGCCTGATATGACTAGTAAAATAATAGCTAATTAATAACTCTAATGTCGGGTCATGGCTACTTTATTCAAATACTTTAATAAGTTATATTAATTAATAGTTTATGTTTAAAGCCTTAGATCATTTTCTGGAAAACTCGAGCGGGAAACGGTTCTGAACTTGTTTCCTTACAATAAATTCGAATTAAACAAAAATTATTAAAAACTTGTTATTGGCAAATGCGTCAACGGATAACAAAAAAAGAAAAGAAAAACTTATAAAAAATAAAAATAAAAAAAGCTTTATTTGTGAGACAATTAGAAACAATTTATACATTAAATCAAAATAAAAAAAAAGATAGCAAAGACAAGAAAAGTAAAATACAAAAATTGGCGATTTACTGTGCATTACTGTGTGTCTCACAAAAAGGTGAATCTCAGATTAATCCAGGACTTTTGTCCAGGCACTGATTTTCAGGACCACCTTAATTTTAATTTTACTTAGGCAGTAATAATAATCAAATAATATATAATAATAAGCACTGCTGATACATAATATGGTGAAATTTTATCTTAAACGTATAAACACAAAATTATATACATATACCCACATACATACATACAAACAAATATACTAACGCACACGCAAAATAATAGTTAGATTAATACGTACATAGATAGGTACAGACATTAACAACAGATAAATTTATGATATGAAATACACACACCCGCCCGGCACCAGGCGTAAAACAAAATAAACTGACCAACAACCAATTATGCAGTTTGTGTATTTACTCGTCCTTTTGAGAGAGTAACAGATATTTTTTATATTGGCGTTTAAAACTGTTTTTGGTGTTGATGTTGCGCAACGGTGGGGGAAGGTTATTCCAGTACTTAGTTGCTGTATATTTAAAACAGCCTTTAAATGCTGCGGTCCGTTGCACGGGTATGCACATTGCACAGTGTATGGATCTTGTATGGTGTATGGTATTCATATCCCTTGTCTAGCTCAACTTCTTATATAAATATACAGGTACACCATGCTTAATAATACCAAACAGCATGGTCGCAAGGTGTAATTGTGTATGGTTTTCCATTTTCAGTATATCTGCCTGGTTTAGAAAAGGAGTGACGTGATCTCGCCGTGATATTTCGAAGCAGTATCGTGCACAGGCTTTTGGACACGCTGTATCGATTTTTTAGTTCTTTCTAATAGCCTTGGGCCTATCACAGCGTCGAAATAATTAAAATTGGGATAATACTAAGGCTTCACAAAGTCTAACACAAAGATCTTCAGTTAATGAGTTTCTAATGCGATAGAGAATCTTAAATCGGTAAAAGCAGTATAGTATAATTTTTGACGCAATATGTCCTTCGAATCTCAAGCTTTGGTCCATTAATAACCCCAGATTGCGAGCTTCTTTTACTCTATCAATTTTGAAACCAATAACGACAATATTGTTAACATTATTCACCTGCTTTCGCGTACCAAATACCATCAATGTATTTCGTTTTATTGGGGTTTAGAACTAGAGCATTGGATCGAGCCTAACTAAAAATTCGTTCCAAATCGCCGTTAATTTTTTCCAAAGTGTGGGCGACATCATGAGATTTGAAAGACATGTATATTTTTTTTTGCGGGCTTTGGCCCACCACTCGCTCCCACCGGTGCTACTCCTGTGTCGCCAGGATCGACAGCGGCAACCACACTTGACCCTTTGATATGATCGTAGGGAGTCCGAGGGAAAAGCTAAATCTGTCTTGGGACCCGCAACGAACTTAATCAGAAGAAAGTAGAAGGAATAGGAAGTAATTCCAATTTTCCTCCCTAATCAAAGCGGGAGACAGTACAAGATTGCAGCGACTTAAATAAGCCAAGAAGTAGAGAGAGCAGCCAGGTGAAGCCCGGCTACTATGCACCACGGAAATATAAATAAATGAATTGACATATATATATACCTACTTTGTTGTTATCAGGGGTATTATTATGATTCCGTTATATTTATTTGATGCCAGTAATATTTATGAGAAAATTGTTTGAACTCACGAAAGTTCCTTAAATTGACCACGACTATAATAAACTACACCAGTAACACTACGAATGTTATCAAGCATTACATTTCTCTCAGCGTTCATATCTGAATATCATCCGCATAAATATGATATTTACAGCTCTGTATACATCCAATGACGTCAACGGAGTAAATACTAAATAACATTGGCAACAAAATAGAACCTTGTGGCACACCCCTGCTAATGTGACTGCGCTGCGACGAGATCACATTTTCCTCCTGTTTTTTTTATTTGTACTACTTGGTATCTATTTTGAAGATATCTAGCAAACCACAGTACAGAGGCCTCATCTAATCCACAATATTGAAGTTTAGCTGTAAGTAGGTTTATATTAATGCAGTCGAATGCTCTAGAGAAATCAAGAAGGACCATAATAGTAATATTTCCGCTATCCTGTGCGTGGAGTATGTCATCAATCACGTTCACTAGAGCAGTAGTCGTACTATAATTTCTTCTAAAACCCGACTGCATTTCAGGCAATATGTGATTTGTCTCTATGTAGTCTGTTAGTTGCTTGCAAATTAATTTTTTTAATATTTTGAGGAGCAAGGCAATATACACGTTATTGGTTCTTGGAACATTCAAAAAGTGCATGTTTAATTTGTTCACGTCGCATGACATTATTTTTAATATGTTTCCACATAGTTTTAGCATCTTTATTTGTGCAAACATATTTTTTTTAAATACGCTTTTTTCCGTAATAATAGCTTGGGCTATAAGTTTTTTGAGCTGTCTGTAGTAGTTTACTTTGGTCGAACTGTTAGATGAACGAGCTTCTCGATAAGCTTCGTCGCGCGGCTTCATCATTAGACGAATAGTATAAGTAATCCAAGGGTAGGACTGCTCCTTAATGGTTATTAGTTTTTGGGGGGCAAGTATATTAAAAGCTGTAAGTTAGTAGATATATAGTTGGTTAATTCATTGACATCTTTATTCAAAAGTTGAAAGATTCCATGCAATTGTTTAATAGTGTGGGTCGACGTCCTTAAGTGGTCTATAGCCAATCTTTTTTGATCGCATTTTGACTTTGGGTACATCCAACTCACAAACAACCAACGCATGGTCACTTAAGGTGGGTATGTGATCGACCCATACTCGTGTCACGTTTGCGTCCGTGCAAACGAGATCGAGTAAGGTGTCACTATGTGCGGCAAAGTGAGTGGGCTCGGTGATAAGCTGCCGAAGGTTGAAGCTGGACAAGAGATCGTTAAGCAGTAATGTGTTGAACTCTCTGGCATTTAATATGTTGATATTGAAATCGCCCAGTACGATTATGTGATCATGCCAAGATAAAGAACATATTGATGTACTTAGAGCGTTGACAAAAGTATTTACACAAAGCCAGGGTGGGCGGTAAGCGGTGCCGACAGCAATTTTTTTTAAATTGATATTGACCTGTAGCCACATTTGTTCAACGGACGACGTGACGACGTGGACGTGCGAACAGTCACATCACGCTTAAAATAGATCCTACACCGCCACCTCGACTACGAAGGTTGGTCGGACGAGGAACGTGGCGGAAGCAATAACCGGGTATCATAGGGGCAGTGGCATTCTCGCCCTCACGAAGCCACGTCTCATTCAGAGCTAAGAAATCTACATCGTGTCTTTCTATTGCAACCACTAGGTCTTCATGATCCGTACCCAAAGATCGTGGGTTAATTATCGCAAATCGCATATTTCGCTTTAAATCCATTAATTAAAAAAATAAATAAATATAAAATATGCAAATAATATCAAACACAATACACCACAATATATATAGCAAATAAAATAATATAATAATTAATTTTAAAACAATTTAAAAGGCAGAAATAGGAGATACTGTAAAATAAATATCATAATATTTTATTGTTTTATTAATACTGCGGCTATATAATAATATGTAGATAAAATTAAATGTATGCGGTACTTCACCATTATAGTGAGACTAATGCCATCCCAAAAAAGATACGCCTTCAATGAGCAGTATACATAAATACACATCATAGCGCAACGCACGCACAACGCAATCATAACTAATTTTGATGGCGACAAATTCACTGCACTGCACAATGTTTTATTAATTGATTAATTCTATTAGTCAGTATTAGCGAAAATCAAATAGTTTTAGAATTAATATTATAAAATAAATACATATTATTATATAAAAGTTGAACTGACGAGATACTGTAAAGTTAAATATTACAAAATATTGATATATTGTATTAGAGTAAACAACAAAGTTTTGTGTTTAATATTAAGTATAACAACTTGAATATGTTTTAGCAAGTTTTAGTGTTAACACCGGTGTGGACAAGTGTTATTAAGATAATCTTAATGTTTGTACCATAATTTAATCAAGTGTTTGTGTCCTGTGGAAGAGCGGAGAATCCCACTACAGGTATTTATTTACTTAAAGGGTTTCTAAAACATTGTATTAGACATTTAAGTTTTGCTCAAAGAAATAAATAACTTATTAATATTGTTATTATTAGTGAAGATAAAGTAGTGTATGCAACTGCATATAACACGGGTATTAAAACACTTGTTAACTATTTTGAAACTCGCTTTCGCTCGTTTCAAAAAATCCACTCGTGTTTTAATACCCTTCATTATATGACAGTTGCATAAACTACTATTACACAACAATAAAAAGAGAATAACGTGAAACAAACAAGTTACGAACAAAAAAAACTTTTTCAATATCGAGGACAGATTTAATCCGATATCTTATACTATTTACACCGGCTTCGCGACGCGCATAAATTCGACCATCGCGCGACCACACGTACCGCCATCCCGTCTCCTTTGCTTTCGAGCGAGCGGCGTGTAATAGTTGGCGGTTAACACGCGTCAGTCTCTCGTTCACATGAACCGGCGCGGTGATGAGTCGATGTTGAAGCCCGACTTGTCCGCACCGCGGCGCACTCGCGCAGTAATTCATTCCGCACACTGTGGCAACTGAACTGCACGCAGATCCCGCGCGCTCGCGGCCGCTCCGATGAATCCGCCGCGGCCGCCCTCCGGGGCCCTACTCTCTGAACATTCCTTATGTCTCTGTCCTCTATGTTTATTCCTAATTTATTGCTTACGAGGCTTACAATATGCATCAGATTCTCGCCGTCGAGCTCGGTAATTCCTGTGATCTCGACATCACTTTGC
>LUGF01059898.1:1172207-1197910 GCA_001625245.1 Calycopis cecrops
AAAAAAAAAAAAAAAAAAAGGGACGAAGAATAAATTCAAAATCGTGTTCTCGGGGTTAAACAATGTGAACACTCACCTAACTCGTGAGGCAGCTCGTGGCACAAGACGGCAATAGCAGTGGAGAAGCCACCGGCGATGTTCGACGCGAAAGCAGCACCTGAAAATGGATAATTAAACAAACTTAAGTCTCTTTTTTGATATTCACTATACAGTCAGTCTCTCAGTAGATTTTAACATTGTCTGTATATTCGACAAGATGTAGCATCACTTAACTCAGGCGCGGATCCATCGTTATGGGCAAGGTGCGCATGCCCACAACCCTAATTCGACATGTGACGTCATACTACGAGGAAAAAAAAAGGACTTAATGGTGGTCCTGAAAATCGGTGTTAGGGTGTCATCCCTAACTTAAGCCGAGGACTTACCTTTTTGTGGGACACGCTGCTGCCTAGCACATAAATCCTTGTATAAGTGTACAGTTCTTTTTTATTTAATTTCTTTTTTTTTTTTGTCTGTTGTTCTTGAAAATATTTTTTGTTTGAAACAGTTTTACTTTGTATTTGTTATTTTTTTTCCTTTGTCGCTGTAATTGTTCTAAATATTATGTAAGCATTTTATTTTTGTAACTAGTGCAGTGTGATTCCTCAAATAAATATATTATTATTATTATTATTATTATTATTATTATTACTGTTAGTAGTCACGGCTCATTACAATAATATTATGTTCATTAAATTTGGACTTTATAAAAAAACTGTAAAGATTGCTTGGAAATCATTGATCACAAATTATTTATATAATATATTAACAATGTATTGAAAATTCGAGATACCGACTGCAGCGCCATCTGGCGGCTTTAGCAAATTCATACTAACATCATCTACTCTTGTACCTACTCGGTCTATTTTTTGGTGCCTTGCCCACAACCTTTTTTGGAGGCTGGATCCGCGCCTGACTTAACTTGAGTCAAAATCAAATGATTTAGGTATTTAGTCAGAGTGGAGAAATAAGTATCTAATAGTTAATTGAATAATCATCAATACTGAATACAAAGCGAGTCCTAACATCTATATATATAAAACTCAAACGTGACATAGCCATCTATCAACGCACAGCCCACACCACTGGACGGATGAAGCTGAAATTTGGCATCTAGGTAGATGTTACGACGTAGGCATCCGCTAAGAAGGAATAAGGATTTTTAGAAATTCAACTCCTAAGGGGATGAAATAGAGTATAGAAATTTATATGGATTTCTTAGAAATTCAACGCGGGTGAAACCGCGGGGCACAGCTAGTGCTAGTACAAAACTGAATGTGGAGGAAGCCAGTCCGTAAGGATCGTGATATATGTTCTGCCCACCGCATTAGGGAGCTGGCGTGAAGATTTGTTGTTCACTCGAAACATAACTCCCCTTTCGGCGCAGTCGGGACATAATGTTTCACTCGACCGTCGCACCCCGTCTGCGTCCTCGCTCCGCTGATCAAGCGCGTCTCGCAGCTGCCTCGCGAGATAATTGTACTTTCACGTCGGACATTGAGGTAAAACGACGCAGAGCCAATTAGTGGCGTGGGACACAGGAGGACCATCTCCGTGTATACAAGTAGCTTGGAATAGGGGTTTATTAATACCTCAGTCTGCAGTGGCTCGTCTCTAGTACTACAGGTTGAAGATGATGATGATGATTTTAAATAAAACTATTTGGTGGATGATGTTATTTAAATTTTGATGTGCTTACTTGATATAACACGTTACTCTGTCTGCGGTATGCGTAAGTATGGATAACCCATTGGGAGGAGGGGGTAGTAGGTACGCCCCTTTGTGTGAGTGTGCTGATATTTATGGGCAACTGTAGTCTCCATGTATCTTAATCCAAGTATGTCCTTCATGCAAACAAATCATACCGATGGCCATTCCGTCAGCGAAATTGTGGAGTCCGTCGCCCATGATCACCATCCATGCTACAGAAGACATTGAGGAGGGCGGCGCATGCACGTGCCCGTGCGCATGCGAGTGGCCGTGGTGCGCTCGAGAATGTTCCCTAGAAATGTACCACAAATTCTAAAAGGCTTACTAATACGATAATTAAAACATTATACGATAACATCAAATCATAACATAATTTATTATTATAACATATTCTTTTATTATGATCATAACATATCCTGAAAATCAGTTAAACGTATATCAGTTACATTATAAGTTGGTCAATAATTAGGATGAGTGAAGAGTATAAGTGATCAAATAATTAGATAGTTGTAAATGATACGATGAAAGAATGGATTTGTCACGAGGAGCGAGATTAACGTAAATATAATTGAATACAAATTAAATCATAGATATGTGATGTTAAAATACAGTAGGTAATGATAAATAATAGCTATTTATACTCGTATCTGAATTAGGATTTCAGTTTAAATTTTCCTTGGATATTCCTGTCAACTTGATCTAGTTGAGGTCCTAAAATGAAATGAACTATTCCAAACCGTGTTTGATTGAACTTCGATTTGGAACCCCATATTTTTCAAGTCAGGCAATATTTACGTGATAGGAAAACGTCCTATCTACGCGGAAAGAAATCGGACTTCCTGGAGAACTGCCAGGCTTTGCTGCACCTATTCGAATATAGACAGATGTCTGATCCTACCTAAACAATTAACATCATGTTATCAATTCTCCATTAAGTTTAATAATTTATTTATTATAATTAAGAACCTACGAAAGAACAAAGATGCGTGAAGCACACTAACCTCAATATAACGGTGTAGCTATCGCCATCCTTGGAATCTTTCACGCCGTCTTCCTTATGTTTGATGTTATTCATTTCTACAACAGCTGGAGTTTCAGACTTCAGGAGCCAGTCCTTGGCAGTCGGTTCCTTATCTTTGCCCTCGGCGTTCAAAGCATTGGACGACACCACGCTAACGCAGTTGTTTTGCTTCGCATCCTTCGGACTGGGCGGAACACCGTCTCTCAAATGGTGATCATCGTGCGTGTCTGTGTCTATCTCATCGTAGCAATACGGATATTCTGAATACTTGTGCTTACAAGTCTTCGTCGTGGGCTCGCCTTTCTCGTCCCTTTTGAATATTTTCATAAAGGAATTCGACGTGGGCGATTTGGAACACGAGCACGGCACGCTCTCGTCTTTCAGAACACGAACGCGGGAGGGGAGCTTGTCATCCTCCAGTTTCTGACGGCGTTTCCTCCATTCGGCGACAACCGTGAGTCCCTTCTCTGTGAAATAGAAGAAGACCACTCCGAACATGGCGGCCAGCCCCTTCCACATGCCATCGTCGTGGGAGGCCCTCGCTTCTAACGCGTTCTCATGGGCGTGATCGTGCTCAATTGGACTCATGGCGTGAGGCATCAAGTGTAGTAACGCATCCCCCGATAGCGTGCCTACTGCTAATGCGACTAGGAACTGTAGCATGTGATTGTAATACGTTTTATCCATGATGGGTATTACCGCTACACCGAGCAACCCACAAGCGCTAATCGCTGTTATACTTAAAGAGGAATACAACCAAACTGAGAACATATTTTTAGGTTCTCCGCCATCCTTTTTATTATCCCTTCGACTAGGTAAATTACTGGACATTTCTTTGAGACACCCGGTCCTTTCAATAGACGAGTTTGCTAGTTTCTGGTACAGTAGTATGGGACAAATGGCTTCGAGGGTGTTTCCTGATATTATATGTTCCGATTCGTGATCACTGTGATCATCGTGGTCGTGAGGTTTTAATCTAGTGTTAACTGTTTTTATTAGGTCTTTACTGCTTACACACTGTAAAAATTAAAGAAAGAAATTAAAATTGTTGCTACGCTCATTAGCGCGAGCAAATTCAATTAATTCTATTCCGTATAGGTATATATTTGTTTCGGAAAATTTATGGTTAGTTAATGGTGAAGTTGTGAAAATATTTTTGGTATAGGTATAGGTAGGTAACGATGTGATGCATACATGCTAAATTTCATAACTGATCCCGACATAATTATTTGCTTGCTTTTTTCGTTTGCATCAGAATAATACATCGGTTTCTGGCATTAAAGCAAACAGGATATCTTATAACATCTTTATAAAAAATATCAAATCAAATTTTAGTACATATTTTGCTCAGTCTAAGACTCAGGCAAAAAAAAAAACTACTAAAAGTTTTATCCGAAATAGAATTGTTCAAATGTTCCTTTGATTGTCTATGTTACACTACTGCCGGTACAACCCTAGCCTAGGCCCGAGCAGAACCGGAAAATAAAACTCAGCGGTGACTGTTTAGTTCAAATATACAATACTCACATTAACAACTTCGTCCACCTGCGCACCGTTAGGATGCATATATTCCTTATTCTCACTCCTCCGCGTGCCTCCTACAATAAGCGTATTAAGATCTAGCCCCTCCAGCATCCTGTTGAAACCCGACAGGTTCATCGTCATAGAGCCAGCGTCGCCGTACAACCTGAATATCTGCTCGACGTACGCGCTAGGGTTGACATTCTTCACCTCTCTTTTACTTCGGATCTTCTGTAGCTTCTGATGGTACCGTATCTTGGACTCTATTTTCCGTTTGTCCAGATGAAACGAGTGTTCTACCTGAGGCCTGGTGTCGACGGTATGCAGGTCGTTCTCAAGACTGACGTGGGACCCGCACGTGTGCGCCGCACATAGCAGGCAGAACATGCACACTGTAACTAGATGGTGCGACATTTTCGCTTGCTCTCTCTTGTGCTAATTATGGTAGCATTGGTTACAGTGGCTCCAATTTGTTGATATCCCGAATCTGTGGACAAGAAAACATCATTAGTATTGGCAAAGAACGAAGAAAGAGTATATTATACAACAGGCTGTGTCCCGCGGTTTCAACCGCGAAATCCATATAAACTTTAACACTCTATTTCACCATTTAGGGGTTGAATTTCAAAAAATCCTTTCTTAGCGGATGCCTACGTCATAACATCTACCTAGATTCCAAATTTCAGCTTGATTCGTCCAGTGGTTTGGGCTGTGCTTTGATAGATGGCTATGTCACGTTTGAGTTTTATCTATACATATAGATTCACACACACACGCACATTTCAGATATGTACTAAAGAATTCTGTTCTGCTGTGATGCATTTTCGTTTCGTCGAATCATAAAAGTTCTAAAAATATTTTAGTTCAAAATATAGTATACTTATTTATATCTTCTTACTATCAACTTATTTTATCTTATCAAAATTTAAGTGGTACAAATCTGTAACGACTTTATTATTAAAAGATAACAAAGGATTAAGTTGCTTTTCCTTTCCCTTTTTTTGATAGCATGTGCTCAATTTTAATCAGTCAATAGTTACTTAAGTGATACCGCCGTCAGCTAGACATATGGATCTTTAAAAAAATAGGTAACAAAATAGGTAAACGATAAGTTTTATCGATTTATCAATATGCCTCGCACACGATAGTTCAAAAGACCATAAAGAAATTCTAAACAATTGTAGCGGTAAATTTAACAAGATAAAGAAAGAGACACAATGGTTCAAAACTCAAATGTGACAAGAAACTTTTATAAAAAATTTTGACGGTAAGTTTAAATGAAGAATTCCTCTCATCATGATAGTATAATACCATGATAAATGTGGCGGGATGGTTCGAAATTCAAATACGTCTAAAATACAACATTTACGATAAAATTAAATTAGCATTTCATGAGCGGCCTGTGCGGGTTGGGCGAGAAAAAAAAAGTATAACTTCGGCGGTAAATTTAAAAAGTTGTAATTGTCATTCAACTAGTGGGAGACCTCTGGCTGCACGTGCTCGTTACTGCGGTCATGTGGCAGCTTTTCCTCGTGTCAACCTCGAGCCCGATACACCATTCAAGTTGCCCGCACACCGGAACAGAGACTGCGCTGTTCTCATTGCAATTACTTACTTTAATTAACTAAATACACGGGCCGAAAGCGACGCGAGTGCTTAGGCCAGCGGCACACAATCGTAAACATTTGTATAGACAGACAGACTAGAGTATTGTCTAGTCTGTTTATGTATCTATTCTATTCGCTTATTTATTTTTCTACCTATACATTATAGTGTATTAGATAATTATCCCGCCAGACAACTTAAAATTCTCAAAAATTACTGCCTAATGAAGTGTGCCCATAAATTTTAAAAATCTTTTCAACTTCTTAAGTTTTCTTTTGTGGGTAAAAATGTCAGTGTAAACAGCGCCGGATTCAGGTAGGGGCTGAGGGGGTTGCAGCCCCGGAACTTGTAAAGCCTAAGGATCTTAAGATCATTTTTGTACCCATAAAAGGGCCCCTTTGTCTCCATGCCCCGGGGCTCGCTTAATTCGGCGCCGAGTGTAAGGTTGTGTTTACCTGTTCTATTTATATGGACAAAAATATAGTTTTTTAATGAAGAGACATATTTATTACAAAACATCAGGGCATCTCTAAGTATTAAGAATGATCATCGCTGCTCAAGGACAACGCGATCTTTATTAATCTAAAAAAATAAGATATCAATATCGCTAACAGAAAACACAAATACGAACATGAAACGAGAAGAAAAGACATCTTTAAACGAAAAAAAAAATAACCAAACCTAGATCGTATAGACGCGGCCCACATTCATAAAAGATAAGATAAGGCCTAATTACTACAAGACAAGTGTACGCTTGTGGCTCTCAAGTACAGTCTCACTGATTGGTCGCCGAACGACCCGTCGAGCACTTAATGAGATGGAACGACGGACAAATTACACTGCAAATAAAACTTGATATTTTTTGTTCTCTAAATTGCTTTATGTATCTGCTCAATCAAACTTCAATAAGGAAGGCCGTGTTTCGAAGGCTAAGTGTGACGATGATGGACGGGATCCGGACGTACATTTTAGTTTTTGGTGATCAGTAGTCTGCTTATTTTATTTTTATAGCATAGAGAGACAAACAAGTAATCAGATCCCATTAATATCACGGATATGAGGTACTCTCCTTCATCCCCGCCCACGAACAAAATGCGATAAGCATAGCCATCACATCACGGTATAAGAACAAGCATCCCCGGTCGTGCTGCCCACCACTCGCCCTGCTGCAATGCAACATGACATTACCTCTTACAAAAGTTTGTTGCGGTAGGAAATTTTCCAGGCAGTGTCATTTCTGTTATGCTCGTTCATGCTTTTGCTCTAGAGGACGACGGCTCCCTTGTTATAAAAACCGTCGATGCCTTTACGAAGTTAGCAAAGTAACCGTTCAAAGGTCAACGACCTCTGTCTCTGTCCTTAGTAATGCTCAAATGGCGACGTGCTCCTCGCTAATTAGCGAGTTGGGTGATGAAACCCCGCTGCCAACAGGCATTTATGTTTTTATTAGATTAGTCTGCGGTTTCACCGGCGTAATATCTATCTCGAAGGAGCCAAAATATAAATGTAAAAAAAGACTGCAAAATTTCATACAAATCGGTTCTATAGTTTTTGCGTGAAATACCTACGCATTTTTTAATATTAGTAGCATTAGAAATAGAGTATTTTACGACATTTAGGTTAAGTCAGCATCAGCAGAAAGTAGATTTATAAAAAAAGATCAAGAAAAAAGCGTCTCATCAGACAACCTATGTCCCTCGTTTTCACACGCGTTAAGTATCTCTCAAAGGCTAAGGGAGTTGATGTCAGTCTGTGCCAAATTATTTCCAAATCCGTTTAATAGTATTTAGGAGAAAGAATAAAAAACATGCACAAAAAAAGAAAAAACAAACACGAAAATGTATAGAAATCTTAAAACTCGTATATTTTTTTATAACGGGCTTTGGCCCACCACTCGTTCCCACCGCTGCAACTCCTGTGTCGCCAGGATCGACAGCGGCAACCACACTTGACCTTTTGATATGATCGCAGGAAGAAAAGCTAAATCTGTCTTGGGACCCGCAACGAATTTAATCAGATGAAAGTAGGACTTAAAACTCGTATATCAGAAACCCGCAAATACAACCATCGTATTGCCACAACACTAATCTGTTACCTTCAAGAGGCTCTCAGACTAGTGATGCGGGCGACGGTCCTGCGAGTGCGCTGCGTTCGGCTCGTTAACAATTACCTCACAGTAACACCTCTGGTCAGCGGCACAATCATTATCTACGTCCGGCGTACATCGAGTGCCAAATATATTTCACAAGCGGGTGCCGACCGATAACGTTATCGATTTCCATTTTAAGGTTTAGATTTTGGAAACCAGTAGGAGCCGGTGAGAGACGATAAGCTGTTTGGAGGAAAACAAACCCGACGTCGTCAACATTTATAATTTTTACAATCACTAAGTGAGACTATGGTAACCAACTCAAATGTATAAATTCAGATTCTGTCCAATTTCTGACGCAGTCTATTTTACGTAATATACAAATATAAGTGAGACTATGGTAACCAACTCAAATGTATAAATTCAGATTCTGTCCAATTTCTGGCGCAGTCTATTTTACGTAATAAACAAATATAAGTGAGACTATGGTAACCAACTCAAATGTATAAATTCAGATTTTGTCCAATTTCTGACGCAGTCTATTTTGCGTAATAAACAAATATAAGTGAGACTATGGCAGGCGTACGTCACTCGCTCGAGGTCACGCGTTTTATACCTACGGCTCGGCCTATCTTCGAAGATATCGGCGACACAGGGCCGTCGCACTCTCGCGCGTTCACATAATATTGTGCACTGTAAGATTTTCGCGTTTAGTAAAAAATGCCGAAACCAAGTAACAATTGTAAAGTGCATGGGTATAAAAGAAAAAAAAAACATTGAAAATCGTACCGCGTTTAGATGCATGTATTATAATATTTTTTGTGTTTTTGATGTGTTAGATACCTATTTATTATTATACGTAATATATTTCCAAATACTTACTTTTCAAATACTTATTCAAGTTTCTACCTGTTTATTTATATCGAGTAAAGAATGCTTAAACATTACTTTTGTTGTACGGGAGCCCATGTTTGATATTTACTTAATGTTTATTTAATTATTATTTGTTCAGTGAAAATTTCAGCGTTCTAACTATCACGGTTTATAAGATACAGTCTAGTGACAGACATACAGCGGAGGCTTAGTAATAGGGTCCCATTTTTACTTTTTAGGTACGGAAACCTAAAACATACATGTATTGTATATATAAATATTATGTAGGTACCTACTACGTACGTAGGTACTTATTTTTTCTAGTACCTACCCGTTGCTTTTTTATAGTACCTATAGGGGACAAACGATCAGCCGGAGCCAAAAAGAAGTCCATTAAAATTCAAACTTTTTTATTATCTATTATTTATTCGTTTTTATTTGTGCTATGGATTATTCCATCTAAAAACATCTTTAGTTTCATACTGAATAATGTGTATACATCTATTAAACTAATTCACGAATAAAAATTATTAATATTTCACAATATTTGTTAAATATTAATAAAATCATGTTACTACCAACCCTTGCGCATTTGTTTTATGACGTGTTTGCACGTAAGCCATACAATCTGCATCTCTATGCTAGCGTAAATAAGGTGCATTTTTATTCGCTGCGAACATGAGCGAGATTTTGTAGGTAATTATAGCGGTAGGTATTGACACTTTTGTATGGGAGTGAAGTATCTGTTAGGTTTATTAATCTGTGACTATGGTAACCAACTCAAATGTATAAATTCAGATTTTGTCCAATTTCTGACGCAGTCTATTTTGCGTAATAAACAAATATAAGTGAGACTATGGTAACCAACTCAAATGTATAAATTCAGATTTTGTCCAATTTCTGACGCAGTCTATTTTACGTAATAAACAAATATAAGTGAGACTATGGTAACCAACTCAAATGTATAAATTCAGATTCTGTCCAATTTCTGACGCAGTCTATTTTACGTAATAAACAAATATACAAACAACACCAGAGAGGTACAGGGTAAACTATGTTTTTGTGGAGTCCACAGCAGTGGTCTGTATACAGCCGTGTAGATACCAGAACAACTATACAATGTTGGTCTCCTTTATCCGAATACCCAGCCAAAACTCACATGATGACGCCCACGAAATACAGGAGCCTCACTCTCACTCGTAATGGTGAATACTAAATAATAAAATTACCATTTGATTCGTACATTTTCTTCGAGTCTTAATACTCTACTGACTTCAAAACGAACGCAACTAATCAAATATCAATCAGTAACATAAGCCATCCGAAATCAAATGCCGGAAGACGGCAACTACTCCACTGTATCTAGTCACGTGCCGAGTGACCTTCGCCGTGGAGACGTCCCCACTAATCGTAACCTTTGGCTTTCACTTATGTAAGCCGCCCAAGGCAGAGTAAACAAACACTTTTTATTGACATTTTCTTCCTAATTTCTATATCAACTGTTTCTTCCCACTCCTATTTTCTTCTGATTGACAGTTTTAGCTTCCCTCGGGCTCCTTTAGATCATGTCAAAGGGTCGTTGTGGTTGCCGCTGTTGATCCTGGCGATACGATACTACTCCTGAGTAGCAGCGGTAGGAACGAGTGGTGAGCCAAGCCCGATTTAAAGATCAACAATAGAAAAGTCTGCGCTCGTTGAAAATGTTCTTTCTTACACGATTGCTCCAGAAAGGTAGTATTTGTCGGGCGTATGTATGTTTGCATGTCGATTTTTACAGCCGGAAAGGCTTGACGGATTATAACCTAAGATATGTCATTATATTCTCCTATATGACGTGTACGCGACGTAAACGTGTGAATTACCGTGAATTTTGATTCCAACCTTACATTCGACTGTCGGCATGTTTGTTCATCATTCTATCAGAATGAAATCAATCATTTACATAGCGGAAATAAAGTAATTTCATTTATCGGTAGCCTTACATTAAATATAAAACAAAAAACCTTACTGTTTCAAATACAAACCTTAGTTGAAATACTGTTTCATTTTCATTTTTTAATCCAGGTGATACTTAAAACAACACAAGCACCTTTATGTCAAGAGGTGAAAGTATTTTTTTTATTACTTTACTTTGCACCCAGCAGGTGGGCATATGTGACCTGTCTTCTGGTTGGTCTAAAAGCGACAAGCGTGTAAATCAAATAATTTGACGCACGTAAATTTGGACAGTAACATTGCTTCTCTTCAGGGCGGTTAAATGAATAGTCACGCTCGGGTCGGCAACGCTATATCGGGTCTAATCGGCTCTGTTCGGCACCAAGGACACTCGGTCTATGACGTGCCTTGGGTCTAGTGGTCATCAGCCAATATAAACAGTTCAAGTTGCGTTTATAAGGTAGCCATATGAAATTTCATATATTTTATGTGATCTAGTGATAAGCAGTGATCACTAGACCATAATATTATGTATACAATGTTTATTGTTTATACCTTATACACATAATCAAATAGTAAGGATCCTGGTTCGAGTCCCAGGTTAGATCAAAGTGTTATTGGGTTTTTTCAATCCCTAAAACAGATTGGAGTCGGAAGTTTGGTGGTGCTACTACACACCCTTTTACGCCCTCAGCCCGGAGATCATGTTCAACCCAGGGCTGAACGGGCTCTCCGCGGTTTCCACGCAGGCCCGACGTCCTGCATCTGACATAACTTTCCGTGTCTACTACTGTTCCGTCGGAAAAAGCGTCTTCGTGCCTGAGCACGCACTTGTGCACTATAATATAAACCGAGTAGTTGACGGATTTTTCGCTAAACAGATGAAATTCCACTAAGAGCAATTTCCCTACCCTACCAATATTATAAATGCGAAAGTTTGAATGTTTGTTTATTTGTTATTCCTTCACACAAAAACTGCTGAATCTATTTTCATGAAATTTGGCACCCATATAGAGGATAACTGGGATTAACATATAGGATCTAACATATAGGATTTATCCCGAAAAAATGTTCTTAATGGCTGTCATGGGATGATTTTATATTTTCCACGGGATCGAAATTTACGCGGGTAAAACCACGGGTGCAGTTAGTTACCTATATAAATATTATACGCAAACCAAGAAACCAAAATACTACTCTACGTTTGTAGTACAGTACTAAGGGACAATAGGAGGCTGATGTTTTAAAGTAAACCTTGATGTATTCGCATCTAACAAGCGGGCATAATTAATTTACTATTGTTAGCAGTATTACCGTAACGTCGAGGACTCAAATTGTTTACGTTATAAGGCTGTAACATTTTTGAGGATAGTGGATTTCACAGTACAAGGAATTGGGTAAAGAAAATAAGAAATCTTTTTGACCAATGATGGAAGACAGGTCAGCTAGTTTCTACGGTGGGAGCAACGTTTGGAAGACAAGTGTTGATTGATCATCGACCAGGTGTGAATGTAATCCTGGTGCATTTACCGACCAAGAGAAATACAGTAACAGGACAGCGCTATTTGTAAGGGGTGAATGGTCATAATCTCCTAGCCGAATATCAGCTACAGCCATGGATAGAGATTAGTAAGTTGACTAGCGTGCTCGGGACAAGCTAACGTGTGTGCGTAGCAACAAGGGTCTGTCTGTATTCCGATAAGACGGCAGTCTGGCACAACAGAAAAATCAGTAGCAGGATCAAGAGTTTAAAGTGCTCTCAGAAGCAGGAGAAATAGAGGCGCTTTACACTATCGCAAAGGCATGCGCTGATGATGATACTAATTCACATCAATTTACAGTAATAGGCAGCAAGTACTTCGCATTGAATGCAAGCACGCAAGTAGGTCGATTGTGCCAATGCTTACATGGCATGATATGTCATTTAATAGCTCATGTTCGCTGCACTGGATGCATTACCATGCCAATAATGGCATATTACATAATACGTGTTGATATTATTATTCGAGAACAGAACCAAATTAGTTGCAAGAGCGAACCAATAAGACAAAATAGCGAGCTTTAAACTTTAACGGTAGGGCAAAACTGGGCTGTGTGGAAAATGAAGATTAGGACGGTTAAACTCAAGAGAAGAGAAGTGACCTAAGGACACAGAAGAAGCGTGGAAGAAAAAAAAAGATGAAGCTTGTAGACATCAGAGACAGTAAGGGCGAATGCCTTCTTCACCCAATTGAGATATCGCATTCCGGACGCATCCACTTCCAAATATGCATTGATATGAGGGTGTCTCACGCGTCTTAACATTTATGGACTAAGTTTTCATCACTAAAAGACTCAATATAATAGAATAATCTTGGAAAAAAGTCTTTAGAATTGTGGTAGTCAACCTGTTGGTTTTGTTTAAATGTGTTTAATATGTGTAATATTATGTTTTAGTTGTTGTATGTAGTTGTATTATTGTATGTTATGTAATTGTCTTTGTTTGTTATGTAATTGTTGCAATGTATGTTTATACGCTATATACGCTTTGATTTTTCTGTAAGTGCAATAAATGTAAATTAAATAAATAAATATGTTCTTAAATTGTCGTTATATTAATTATAGACATACAGTTCTTAGACATTTGAGTCTAGTCTTAAGATGTTGCGTTTTACAACATTGGCGTTTTAAGGGTTCCCTTGATTCTAGGAGCATAGCCACGTATTCCGAGTGTCCTTAACCCTTACTGCAAGCACGGCACGAATGGTACAATAATCCCATTTGTTTATAGTTAGATAAAATTTCACAACTCATGTATTTTGTAGTAATCCTATACAAGTCATGTCCCCTACTACTCGCTATCTCTATCGATCACGAGCAGATAAAGCCTATCTTACGAACTATCTCGCTGCTCGCTGATAAACGAACTGTTTACCTTGAGGATCCGTTAAACGACACTCTTGTCGTTTAATTGATACAGAGATACACTGCGTTTACATATCTTTATATCTATAGTTATCAACGCACGCCGAGGTCATATTATAGTGTGTTGTTAGTTACACGTGAAACTATGATTTGTGTTATTGCTTTCGAGTTTGGGTGACAATCGAGCAATCGTAGTTACGTCCATCCTATATCCTTCAAGCAGACGATAAGTAACGAGTGATACCAACGATGATTAAGCGTTTGATGGATATCAGACGATGATGATGATGAGTGTAACGACTAATATGGATAAGACTCATTAATAACCACACCCACAAGTTATGACCACTCACGGGATATTATAATTGAATTACTTACATACATAAAACGAGCAACTATATCTATACTAAACTTCTCGAAGCAAAATAGGGGCCCTATTTTGCTTCGAGTTACCACTTTTTTTTGCATTAATTTTAAAATATTTACAATTATTCAATTTTGCTAATTAGATATAGTTGAAGTGGCGATTCATAAATTATGTGAGTTTAACACATTTGTTGTAGTATGTAGTAGTGTATGATGTCATTACATCATTTGGTATTTTTTTTTAATTTAAACCCAACCCAGTTTTTGGCGATATTTTGGTAAAATAATGGGATTATTGAAATTATATTTTATCACTGTACTGGGACCATAACATGTTCAGAAGTCCCAAGTTTAGTAGCGTGGTTGTCCTCCTCTGTTCTGTACGTACCTACTCCCCGAGTCTATTTGTAACACTTTCGACTCGATTCGATTCGTGGAGTCGACTCCGAATAGTTGGATCGCTCACTTGTCTTCCAGTAGACTGCCGTAATTGATTTTGTAAGGTTCGGCCGGTGATTGTACGCTTCTTGGGCCGTCGTGGCTCACACTTCCTGGACCAGATCTCCTAGCAATACTTCCGGTCTCTTGATAGCGTTCCTACGGGTTTCGAATAGCTCGTCGGGACACTCCGATGGTTATTGCAACAAATCTCTGAGAGTTCTCTTCCTGAAGCATAGTAACTGCTCTAACTGCAGTTTCCATGTTCACATGGCGGCGAGGACCAGGCATATTGATTAGAACTAACGCCGTAATCAAAGGAAATGGTTTACCAAATAAGCTTCAACGGTAACGTTTAGAATACGACTGAGAACGCGAGCGACAAAAATATCCATTTAACCACTTTGTTTAGCCCTACACTTTATTTGACTACCTATTTGAGAATAATGTTAAAGTTATCGTTAGGAAGTCTAGCACAGACTCATAAACATGTCAACTATACGTTTAAATGCTTGAATCATGTTAAAATGCAAAATATCGTGTAAAATATTTTATAAACTTTGTAGATGATCGTGGGGTGCTCCTATTTTGTTTTGAGTATTTTACAAAGATGAAACAATTGTGTTTCGTATGTGTATAATGTCTTCACACACACACACACACACAACTGCTGGACACATTTGAAAAATTCGATCACCATTGAAAAGTCATAGGCTACATTACATTTAAAAAAATGTATTAATGAATATATCTAAATTCAATAATGGAAACCAAGGAGTGAAAGAAACAGACTTAAAGATCTGTGAATGCTTGGGCTGCGGAAACTATTGATAATAGAACAAAAAATGTTCTATGGTATTGAAGAACATATCAATATCTATAAAAATGTCTGCGACACCAACCGCCTTATTAATAAACACGGAATAACTTTATTCAAGTAATAACCTAGTAATAAACTGACATCTGTCAAATTCCATATTATAAAAACCCAAAAAAGTATGGAATTTGCCAGATGTCAGTTTATTATTAGGTTATTACTTGGATAAAGTTATTCTATGTTTATTAATAAGGTGGCAAATTTCTAACAACTGTAGGACTTATACCAGGCGTACGTCACTCGCTCGAGGTCACGCGTTTTATACCTACGGCTCGGCCTATCTTCGAAGATATCGGCGACACAGGGCCGTCGCACTCTCGCGCGTTCACATAATATTGTGCACTGTAAGATTTTCGCGTTTAGTAAAAAATGCCGAAACCAAGTAACAATTGTGAAGTGCATGGGTATAAAAGAAAAAAAAAACATTGAAAATCGTACCGCGTTTAGATGCACGTATTATAATATTTTTTGTGTTTTTGATGTTTTAGATACCTATTTATTATTATACGTAATATATTTCCAAATACTTACTTTTTCAAATACTTATTCAAGTTTCTACCTGTTTATTTATATCGAGTAAAGAATGCTTAAACATTACTTTTGTTGTACGGGAGCCCATGTTTGATATTTACTTAATTTTTATTTAATTATTATTTATTCTGTGAAAATTTCAGCGTTCTAACTATCACGGTTTATAAGATACAGTCTAGTGACAGACATACAGCGGAGGCTTAGTAATAGGGTCCCATTTTTACTTTTTAGGCACGGAAACCAAAACATACATGTATTGTATATATAAATATTATGTAGGTAGGTACCTACTACGTACGTAGGTACTTATTTTTTCTAGTACCTACCCGTTGCTTTTTTTATAGTACCTATAGGGGACAAACGATCAGCCGGAGCCAAAAAGTAGTCCATTAAAATTGAAACTTTTTTATTATCTATTATTTATTCGTTTTTATTTGTGCTATGGATTATTCCATCTAAAAACATCTTTAGTTTCATACTGAATAATGTGTATACATCTATTAAACTAATTCACGAATAAAAATTATTAATATTTCACAATATTTGTTAAATATTAATAAAATCATGTTACTACCAACCCTTGCGCATTTGTTTTATGACGTGTTTGCACGTAAGCCATACAATCTGCATCTCTATGCTAGCGTAAATAAGGTGCATTTTTATTCGCTGCGAACATGAGCGAGATTTTGTAGGTAATTATAGCGGTAGGTATTGACACTTTTGTATGGGAGTGAAGTATCTGTTAGGTTTATTAATCTGTGCTTATACCGAGGACGTAATATAGGTGCCTAGGTACTTGGAGCAAGTGACAATCTTCAACATTAATATAAGTGTTGAATTTTTTGCATAACAGCGAGGAATAAGAGACAACCCATATACAACTTAATATACCTTTGAAAAAAATTCCAGTTAAAACTTTTTATTTTTAACAATTTAAAATAACCAAGCCCTAAATCAGTGGATCGATGTAAAAAATTTTTTCATTACCTACTTAAAATCAAGAATTTTTCAATACATAGGTATTTTTAAATTTACTAATTTATTTTTTAATTTACATTATACATAAAGGATGCAACAAATTTTAATATAGATTAGATTTACCTACATGTATTCGTTGTAAAGTAAAATCTTTATATTGATTAGATTATAAATATATGTGTATCTAATAATCTGAAAGGAAGTTAAAAACTAAGAAAACTAAGTGAAATAAAAATTGTATGTTAACAAAAATAAATATATAGTCCCACTTTGCACTACCAAGAAACCGTATCTTCGGGGTAACTATCTTGCGGGTGAAACCACTGGGGTTTGCTAGTATATTATTAAAAGTAATCGTAACGTATCATGTACATACGTAATTACGTATTCGATAAGAAATACTTTCTCATGTAAACAGTAATGTAAAATAATTGAATCAAACAGTATACCTAATTGGATAAACGGTTACATAATGCTTTAAATTTTAAAATAACCGACAACTGAGCTGTCTCAGCTTTTTATCATTTTCATCAATCTTATTACTAATGTAAGCTTATTTTTGTCCCATTATTATGGGATGATAGGAGCACCAAAAATTGGTTGTGGTCTCATTTTAAAGAGCTCCAGATGCAGATGAACAGAAAAAAACAGAGACAAAATAAAACTTAAGAAAAATATCAAATCTAATCTAATATTAATCGGCAACACCGAGAAACGGTTTAAAGGTTTTATAGGTTGCAAATCCATATTTCATATTATAAATGCGAAAGTTTTTCGCGAAAGCGTTTGTTTCTTTCATCATCAAATCGGATCATCGGATCGATGTGATATTTAGTAGGGATATAGTTGAAGGACTATAGAGTGGCACTGGCTCGTCTTATCGCGAAAAACCACGCGAGCGAAACCGTGGGCAACAACTAGTCATTGAATAAATGCAAAAGTGTCGCGGTCGATGCACTAGTATAATCACGTGTGTTTCTTAGTGAGATGAGAAAAAAGATTGGAAAGTGTAAACAAATTAAGGCGCGGCAGTTCGATAAGGCATATATCGTTTTCGTCACGCTCACAACACGTATATTAAATACTAGCAGCGCCTTGCGGTTTTCACTCGCATAACTCGACGTGTAGCGTGGTGGTTGTATAGCCTTTAGCCTACCTTGATAATCTGACTATCTAACACTGAAAAATTTTTGAAGTAAAACCTCTTTATACTCTCTGGGAGTAAGCTGATAAATGCGTGATGGGACGAGGCAAACGGAAGTGGAGAGCGAGATATAAATTAGTGAAGACAGAAAGAGAAATAGTTACGTTTCTTTTATTACTGTAGGAGCAAAAAAGAGCAGTTCGCCCACACACTCTCTTTCTCTCCTCATTGTAATGTTTCGTGTATGAAGTTTCACTTCAGTCGTGTGGTCTAAATCACACACATTTTTTATTTGGGCCAGTAGTCCCGGAGATTTGCGCGTTCAACCAAACAAACAAACTCTTTAGCTTTATAATATTACAGTATACACGAGTTAAAACTTAGAACATTCAGAAATGGTTAAACGATTGTGTAAATAATAATGCAATATTGTATTCATGTTTATGGACGTACTTCGCTCGTAATTGCCTCGCTGGCCAGGATTGGCAATTTCGGTTTAAAGTGCCTATTGTGAAACGGTGGAACTGATTGATGCTGCGTCGTTGATAACCGTCATCACACGACGCGGTATCCGATGGTCACCCACTCCCTTGTCGTCCCTCTCCGGTCATGGTCCTCTCCATGAGCTTATCAGTTACGTCAGCGTCACCACTAAGTCCCTAGGTCACCGTAGGCCACTATAGCTATGGCGCTTGAGTTGCTCGCCGCCAGAATCCCTCCGGCCATGATAATAATGTTACATTATCTATAATAACGCTCATCTGCGGATAACTATAGGGTCAGTCCCCCTTGTCTCAAGTAAAATGTGCGCCAGTAGGAATACTTAAGAGTTCTTTCAGTGAACGCGAGCGAAATCGTGTGCATCACGCAGTGCGCCTATTTCGGTATTTCCTAAGCTAGATTGACGTTTTTGTTGACAAGTTCTAAGTATCTTATCTCATTGTGATAAGTGACAAAGCCACACAGTCTCTGTTTTGCGAAAAATCTAGAATTGCGCAATAAATGTAATGCCTTGCATACGAGATAATGTGTTGGTGGTCAAGTGAGCACGTAGGAGGACAGTAATATTTTAGGAACCGAATCAAGTAGAACTAATAGCCTAGGAATTGGACAACAATAGGTTTATGATGAGCGTCAAGGTAAAATGCAGTTACACTCTGTATTGCAGCAGAATTATCTTATTTCTTTTTTATTGTTCGTTTTGTGAATTACCATGGGGTCATTGTAGAGGAGGTGGAGAGCAGACCAGATAGCAAATGAGCTCTTGGAGCGTTTGATGAATATCGACGACATTCGCTTAATTGATATTCAGATATTGCACTTTTTCCTTCAAAATGGGGAATCGGAAACTTATGAATTGCAACACCATAGCTTTTAAGATACGGTATGATGACCACAAGAGTTACCGCTCTGAATGTGCTGGCCCAATTCTGCTGCATGACAATACAGGAACAAAATATTAATTATTTATTTCGTTGGCCATTTTATTTGGAAGCAAACAAAGCATTCCAAAACATGACGTTGCTAAGTACATTTTTCGTGTTTCAAGGCTGTCTGTATAATGTCCAGCTGTCAAAAGGTATACAAAACGTTTCGCAAGCGGCGGAATCCTAACGATTGGGAACCTTCCGAGAAATTACAGCTCGTGTGGTTCGTTTTTGAAAGCTGCATAAATGTCTTATTGTTCACTAGCTGGTGCCTGCGACTTCGTTCGCGTAGCGTAGTAATATTATAATCAAAGTGATTTGTTGTTTGCTTGCAGTGTTCCGAAATTCCGATTTCCCCTTTTTGATGTTGACTAGGCTTAGTATCTATACACCACAAAAAGTTTCATTAGAATCCATCCAGTAGTTTCGGGGATAAGTCTGGACAAACAGACAAAAGAAAAATAAAAAATATTGAAGTGTTCTAATACTATTTTAACACATACACACAATTTTTTTACAGACACATGGATTTTACTGTTTTATTATATCTACACTAATAATAAAAAGAGGAACGATTTATTTCAGCGTGTGTGTGTGTTTGTATGTAACGAATAGGCTCCGAAAGCACTAGACCAATTTCAAAAATTCTTTCACCGTTTGAATGCTACATTTTCACAGATTAATAGGCTATTTTTACTCCAGGAAAATGCTTCATTCCCATGGGAAAACGAGTAAACTTCTAAACGGCAGAACCGATTGGGTTAAAATTTTATATGGGTATTTCGGTGGTTTCCTGGATGCTTAAAAATAGAATTGGATCCGGTAGGTGGCGCTGCTGTCGGTATGACATAAAACTAGCGTAGTAATGGATACGCTGCTGAGGTTTTAGTCAGATTGGGATAGTTAGGATGGTTTCACGTGTCTTAACTGAAACGCTTCTACATTATGTTCTAGTGTAGACCGGAAGTCCTATACCGTCAGATCCGGCTGATATACCGTCAGATGTGGACTTGGGCGACTGCCCAAATACAATAACACACAATCTTGCATCAACTAACGTGGTTCGATTTAGGACTTATATGACGTCCTCAGAGCACTGTGCGGTTGTGATTTATGAGTTTATGACGTTGACTCACCGCGACTGTTAAGCCGGTAAAGTGGGCTGTAAGAGCGACTATCGCTTGGACGAGTGACATAATTATACTGCGCATTGTTTCACTTTAACATAACAATAAACGATAATTCACAAATATTAAATAGGTACGTTTACGTGTTACGATATCAGGCAAGACTTCGTGCGTTACTTATCCAGATTGGTACCTATGTGCTTATGTATCGATGATTATAGACTCACAGTAAGAGAACCTCTTGCCATGCTGAATTTCGGCTGAATTGGACAGGCAAAACCGGAGGCGCACATAATACCGCTGTAAAGTGACAGCTATGCCACGGTTCGTGGTGAGTTGCTTGTGAGCTTCCGGTGGCACGCTGGAGATGAGCAACTGGACACCGCGTCATAAAAGGCGTCGCGTCGGTCAAAAAACGCTCCCACTGCTGTTTGGTCTTTTTTTATGTACAAAGAAAACACTCTCTCTCCATTGTTTTTTTTTAGTATAAGAGGGTAAAAGAGAGGCGGAAGTCTTTCAGTGTCTACTGACATCCATATACATTCCTACGTGTCACCCTCTACTTCCACACCGAACCTTCTTTCCCCTCAAATCGACATACCAGCGTCAGTATAACTCTCGTTACGCCGCGCCGGTCTCATTCAGCATGACAGAACCTCCGCACGATATTTATAAAATATATATTATATTTGCGTCAGTCCGTAATCGGCATTATTTACTCTGCCAATTAGCATCTACCCTCGCACTCTACATAAACTGACAGCTGTTTACATAACACCGGAACAAACATTACGAAACCGAAGCGAGAATCCCACCGCCGAAAACGCGGTACGTATTTGCGAAGCTTAATCGCAGACGAACAAAAAACCGAGGCATGTCCTTTAAAAGAACGTTGAACTTTTAAGGCCCATTTCACACTGCGCGGTTGACCGCCGCTACGTACTTGCACTTAAACCGAAACTCTGCCAGTCGTTCGTTTAAATCACATTCTTTTACAGTAGTTTAAATTGTATATTATGTTGTATTAGATTTATTAAAAAAAATAATTATAAGTTCTACACGATTTTGATGTACTCTCACTCAGCAATACAACTGTGAAAAGCATATTAAATTTAATGCAGTGAATTTAGTGATTAATATTATCTTATGACTATATTATATTTTTATATACATATTTTTTGAAAGCACAATTCAGTGACAACAACGTTAGGTGAACCACGAGAGAGTAGCTCGGAAATTAAACACGCAGTCAAACATTTCAAGTCAAGATTGTATTTAACATCATCGACATGATAAGTTTTTTTTTTTTTTATGTAGGATCAGGGGCAAACGAGCAGTTGGTAGATGACTACCGCCGCCCATAGACATCTGCAAAACTCGAGGCTTTGCAGGGGCGTTGCCGGCCTTTTAAGTATGAGTGAGCTCTTTTCTTGAAGAACCCCAGGTCGTATAAGTTCGGAAATACCGACTGTGGCAGCTCGTTCCAAAGTGATGTTGCGCGTGGTAAGAAATTGCGCCTGAAACGCATAGTTGTAGACTTTGGGACATCTAGGTGGAGTTTATAGGAACGGGGACAAATGGGCAGATGTTTAGTAAAAGTCGACCTTTACTCATAGACATCTGCAATATCAATCTGCTTGGTTCTATCGGAAAAGGGCTAAGTGTTCCACACATCGAAACCTCTGACCGCCATATTTATTAGTGCAAATAAAACTGTGGACGAAGCTCTATAAAACGAAAGAACATTAAGAGGTTCCATTCCAAAGTATTTTCAAGCGATATTATAGTCTAAACATTATAATATAAGGTTCAAATACGATATTTAAGATTTATCGCCATTAAGAATACAATATGTGTTCTTTATTACATGGACAATAAAGAGTATGCAACCGCGATGCCAAAGAGCCTTCTTAGAGATTTAGGGATAGGGATAAGAAGAAAAATAACTGATCATGTTTAAATATAGAATGAGTTGCATAAGTTGCATGTGATATAGAGATTATATTACACTTTTTAGTTATGCATCGAGGACGAGGTGGAAGGGCGACCTTTTAGATGTTTATGTTCTTAAATATATACTAAGATTCAACGTAAATAATAGTAGTTTATGCAACTGTCATATAATTAAGGGTATTAAAACACGAGTGTGATTTTTTGAAACGAGCGAAGCGAGTTTCAAAATAGTACCTCACGAGTGTTTTAATACCCGTGTTATATGCAGTTGCATACACTATTTTATCTTCACTAATGCAATTAATCAAGTAATCAAACATTGCGAAACATTAAATTCACGCATATTGTCCCATTGGTTGTTGGACCGAAGACTGTTTGACCGACGAGGCGACGACTGCTTGACCGACGATTTAAAATGTAATGTTCTTTGAAGATAAATATTTTTATTAAATACTTTAATTTGATTGCAAAATTTGCGGCGCGTAAATATATACTTTTTATAATTCAATGTTAAAATACTAGCTTCAATGTTGAAATATAATGTGAAAAAATCACATGACTTTACTTTTAAATTTTTACTAAACAGTAGATTATTCGTTGTCTGTGGCGTTAATTTTTGCTTTCATTTTTTTGTAGAGCTTTGTCTCTTTCTCGCAAATCCTTTGCAAGCTGGCATTGAACCAATGAGAGCGCAGCTGCAGCGCGCAGGGCCAATCAGGAGCGAACGCGCGCTGTTAGGATTTTGAAATAAGGCTCTCTCACCACTCTCTCTCTCTCTCTCGCTCTCACACAGTGTTATAATGAGATTTTACGATATCGATTTGGATATTATAACATCATGTCAAATTGCTTAAATTGAGTTTTTTGTTCTCTGAGCTATAACAGTAGTTATTATAAGTCAAGTATTGAAAACATAAGTAGAATGTTACAACATTAGTGTAGATAAAAGTTTTTAGTAAATTAAATATTCGTCTTATAAATTTACATTATTTTCTATAATCCATTATCTGCGTAGTGACGTAACTGTATCTATTCTAGGCCCGTAGCAAATTAGAGATGGACTTCTTGCCTTGCAATATAGAACCATAAACTCGAAAATAAGACGTACGAATATCTAATATTCTATAGTCAGTTATTCATGTCAGTTTAATATGTACTACTTACTTTTCGGGTCTTGTTACAATCATACCGACCTTAGATTGTATATTATTAGTTTTGTCATAATTTTTATTTATTGGGAGTCTGTAATCCTTTTGAAAGGGTTTAAAGAATGTTAAAAAAGAAGAGATCATAACTGACCCAAAGTAGTAGCAGGTATTCTGTACAATACTACTTATGACAGTCGGTTGAGTCAACCTACACCCGTCCTGATCAGCTCTTTGGGTGTGAAAGCACAAATTCACTTTTTGTATATTTTAGTTTGGACTATTCGCGTATTATTCAACACGTCCGTATATATTTTTTTTTTTAGGAGGGCAAACGAGCAGCCGGAGCCATTTTCATGGCTACCGACGCCCACAAACATCCGCATAGAGGCTATACAGATGCGCTGCCCTCCTTTCTCCTCCCACCTCCATGGGCCACCGGCTACTTACACACCGCACGAAACGCGACAACACACAGCTGTCAGTTTACGCCAGTTTCGTGTAAGCGAGAGGTACCTCCCATGCAGCATGCAGTGTGGCACTACCTCTTACCAATCATTATCGTCGCACCGGGTGAAAAGTCCCATAAACGTATACCGAAGTGGTTGTGTAATCTTACGTAAATGTTATCATATTCGTCACGTACAGGCACGCAACGGAGAAGCCAATGGAGGTTATTGGGTTAAGCCAATTTATGCGCACATATAAAATGGCTAAAGATTTTCTCTAGAACCTTATTAATATTGATTTTTCTCGACCTTATCTTTGCATTAGCTTATGCGGTTCATTGATTTTGCTAAAATTATTCTTGGACCTTGTGACACAAGGGTATAAGTTAGCAATGGAAACTGGGCCTCTCCTTACACTGGCATGAAGTGAAGCTTCTGGTACAGCGTTCCGTGCGTGTCATGGCCCCACGCGATGATCGAATAATTAATCTTAAATCATATAATAATTGAATAAAAGAATCGCCTGCTTAAATATATTGAATGTACCAGCGACACTCGCATTATCAAAACGAAAATAACACCTGATACGTTAGAATCTGTCAAGTTCTTCAGGTTGTAAGGGGAATATAGAAATTTACACACTGAAAAGATATTACCCTCATTTTGCTGTTGTCTTCTGCTTTCGCATATTCTCTGGAAGTGCAAAACGTAACTACGTGTGGTATACGTTATCTTCCAATGCAATTAAACAAAAACACACATTTATTTAAAGGCCAAGATTGGGTACTATGTATTTTTATGACCAGGCCCTCTGGCAACTTAGTCCCCTCGTGTTTACTGTGAAGTAACTGAAACATCGGGACTGTAGATACATCAAAAAATCTAAATGAACCGCAATTATATCGGCTAAAGTTTAGAGCAATAGCCACGTAGTAAGTGTTGCCTTAACTATGTATTAAAATTGACAAGAAGTAGTTTATAAAACAAGTAGATGATAGTTATGTAGATGACAGTTTATTAAACACTATCTGTAACACGCGACCTCGTTTGTATCATGTAGATAATATGATACATGCTATGTTTAAAGCATACATATCAGAAATAAATATTATTATTAATTAATTATTAATTCTTTCTTTATATCTCTATGTTTTAAACAACCACCAAGTGTCTCAAAAGTAAGATAGAGTTGAGGTTATACAAGATAATTCGAGACTCGAATCCCAACCGAAGCAGGTGTGCATGTAATTATATTTCTAGCGCAAGTTTACATGACGTGTCATGCTGTGTCCTTGCCACCCACGACAAGAGCTGTTATGGCACATGGCGTTTATTTAACAAATCAAAGTGATCGCTTTACGTCCAGCTACTTGCTTAGCCGGGATACGGTGCTCTTCATAATCTTTACAGCGTCATGTTTAGTGGGCGGATGAGTGTCACAGATTATACCTAAATAGGGTTGCCATCTCAAAAATCTGTCAACCAGGACAAGGCACGTAAGAACCCCGGATTTCTGAGCTTCCTACCCGGACGTTAGAAAACGTTTCCTATTCAGAAGAATAAAATATAGT
>LUGF01059898.1:1202222-1217544 GCA_001625245.1 Calycopis cecrops
TCTTTAATCGTGTTTCGACGCCCTAAGAACTATGCCGTATTGTGTTAACATTAACCACAGCTAAAAAAAATATGATAAACAATAGTTTTTAAAGGTTACGTTTTGAATATACGTGAGCACGGATTGACAAATTTGGAGCCCATTTCGCCTTAAGTAACACCGCCCTTCAGCAAAATCTCACGTGAGGTTGAGAGATGGCGGAGCGGGTTGAATAAGATCCCACGACATCTCACCAGGGGAGGAAGAAACCTAAAAACAACACCTCTCGTAATTGATGGACGCCCCCTAATAATAAGTACACTTGTAGGCTGTATTGGGCAGATGAAGACAATCGACGCCCGTGGACATCCACATGATGGTTATGCAGATGTGCTAGCATCCTTTGCTCCTCCCCTCCAGTGGCGCACGGCTACTCACAATACGCGACAGCATGGCTGATACTTTACGACCGTGTCATGTGATCGTCGTGTCCAATGTTGGTAAGAGGCAGTGCCACACTGCATGCTTGCATGCAGTCGAATTGGGCCGGCACGACCGGGGAGGTACCTCTCGCTCACACGAGACTGGCGTAAAGTAACAGCTGTGCTGTCGCGTTTCGTGCGGTGTGTAAGTAGCCGGTGGCCCATGGAGGTGGGAGGAGAAAGGAGGGCAGCGCATCTGTATAATAGCCTCTATGCGGATGTTTGTGGGCGTCGGTAGACATGAAAATGGCTCCGGCTGATCGTTTGCCCTCCTATATCGTAAAAAAAAAATACGCTATAATGCCTGCATCTAACAGCACAGCACTACTTTTTTTAGTAATACAAATTGTGGGGGTTTTCAAAATATTATTTTTGTAAAAGCAATAAAATATATTGAGGCACTACACCTGCTAGCTCACTACTACAGAAATGAAACTGCACACCGGCGACCGCAGTCGCCGATAGCGAACCGATTGCAGTATAAGCAGAGGGTTTCCTCGAACTCCATGGTTATTTTGATTTTCATAATCTTATTTCCTCGAATTTGATAGTTTGATATACATCCATTCCTGGTCCTGCTAATCCTATCCTACTCATAATTATAAATGCTAATGTTTGTATATGTCGATATTCTTACACGCAAAAACTGAGCTGATTTGGATGTGACACAGATATAAATCACAATTGGACTGCAATAGGCTGATGATGATGATGATGATAAATCACAATCACAAATCACATGATAATTACTTTTTATATTTTTAACTCAAATCATTAATACGAAATATTTCGCGCTGGCGAAACCACAGGGCGCTACTACTAGCAGGCTAGTATAACCCTATTGTAACATAGTAAGCGGAGAATGCCGACGTGCTAGTTTGTTAAACATCGATATTTCAACACGGGCATAATTAGAAAAGCTAAACTATTGCTATCATCCAATACCCAGGCACACCGCCCGCACACGCAGACCGTGACTACAATATTTCTACACGAGCCTCTAGTTACGACTGATGAGTCACGAAGTAAATAAAAAAGGCACTAAAATAAACCCTAAAAACATTTAACAAGAAACTGAACCTCACCTATTTTTTTCTCGCTTATTACAACCCTAAACTCCGACAAGAACCTACAATATCGTCGTAGTCATCATCATCACCAACTTCAGCCATTTTTGTCCACGTCTCCAAACGCCTCTTTTCGTAACCACGCGTTGTACACAGCCGCCGGTTCCCCGTAAAGGAAGCAGTAACAACTTCACTAATGAAGTACGTACCTTAAATTGTACCTTTCAGGCCGAATATTAAAATATTTAATATAGTATTCTAAATTTAAAACTGTACTAAAAACTAAACTTACAGGTAGATGCAGGTAGTGTGGAACGTTCTAAAGTATTAAAAATGTGCCCGGCGAGAACGCGTGCGCAGCGCCGTTGGAACCAAACGATAAGCTATCACGTATGCCCGCCGTTATGGAACTAACGACGAATCGCGTTACGTGACACAGAGTGAACAATACGCAGAACCGACACATGTGCAATGTTCAGGGTAAAACCTATAAATAGATTGCTGGGCCGTATGTTCGTTTCCTGTCATATACGAAACATTTTCAACATTTAACTTTATTGATTGCTTAGTCTGTTGTTAATTTTTTTTTAATCATAAAAGTTAAAAAAAGATGCAATATACAGACAAGAGACAGAATACATGACTCCTTCTAGACTGTACCATGACTTTAATAAATAATTAATAATCTTTATTCCGGCTTATTAGAAAAATATCTTTAAACAATGTAATACTCCGTTTGGTTTAATAAGATGATACCATCAGACATATTAATTATAGTGATAAATTGATAATATAAACTAAGGAAGTTTAATCGACTGTTTTTAAATATCGAATCAGTTAGAAATAATGAATAAAAAAACAAAGAAATACATTTTTTTTATAATATATGTCATTGTCTTTCTGGTTTTTTTTTAAAGATTTTCTATTTGTGCCAGTTTAGTATTATTACATGAAAACAGTAGTGTATATATGCATCTGAAAGCAAGTCATATCATGTATATAATGAAAAGGCATTTATCATTTCATAAATTACTCTAATTTTTGAAAATAAATGGTGTATTAAACACTTCGACATCACGGTCAAATGTTAGGTCCTAAAGTTAAGATAGATGTGATGATAGATTTTATAGACATACTATTACAATTTTTAACTAGTAGTTTGAAAATAACGATGAGGATTTTAGTTTACATTAAAGATCAGAAGTTAATTTGAATGTAAAATATTATATAATTCTGCATAATAATAATCCGAAACAATATAATCAAACGATTTAATTCTAGTCAAATATAAAAATCTAATATTGTTAGTAACGGCCGCTGTCTCTGTGAGGCACAGGTTTGTACCTACTCGCACAGCTCGTCATCGCTGATGCATGACGTGTCTCGAGGAAAACGTAACGAGGCTGTATCGTTGTTCGCGATAACAGTTTCACGCCGCTGCTAACGTCGCACTATTTCATTCGTAAAACTCGTTATAACGTCCGACATTTTACATTGCATTTCAATTTACGCCACTTTGGTTTATTATTTTGGCCTCGTTTATGAGCTATATATGTTTATGATTTTATATAGATTGAACGCAATCACTAAAAAATAAAGAAATAGCCTATAGCCATCTACAAAAAAAATCCACGTTTAACCATGCTTGGGAAAAGAATTAGCACTTATAATCAGCAGTAAAAAGGCATCAGTTTCGGCCGTTTGGAGGTTAGGGTGAGGTTAAAGATTTGCAGAGCCGGTTTCGAGTAGCTAACCGGTTAATTTGCAGATGTAAAATATGTAATGTAAAACGATAACACTTAACGGATAGATTTTACACAATGGGTTAGCACGTTATAGGTTATTTAAAGATTCTTGTAATCTCGGAATGCCATTTTTTCGTCACTAGCTTTCTAGATATTACAGAATTAGCTTTTTATCAAAATATGTGTTATCGATAAGGCTTGATCTACTTTATATAAATATATTGATAATATTTTTGTACTCGCCAGTAATTTGTAGTACATGTAGTATGGGCCCAATTTTCTTCACTTAAAGCAATATTTTTAGGTTGTAGTTTTATACACATAAGGGGAAACAAAGATACAGTGAGATATAAAGAGGTATATGTACATAATCTACTAGTATTTATAATAAAAATATTAAAATATTTTTAATGCTAAAATTTGAGACTATAAATAATAACCTTGCTTAAGAGCAAATTAATTGTAAAAAAAGCAAACAAGAAACAAAACTATGGCCGCGGTGTCATTATATTAATTATTTATTATCTTTATTTAAGAAATCCAAAAATAGGTACATTGATTTTATAAATAAGAGAGTAGAAACTTCTGATAAATCTAGACATATAATAATATGTCTGATTCATATTAGTATGTATAATTGAAATAAATATACCTAACACACCCACATCGGTCGATCAAGATAACTTGGCTGCCAATCGCAGAGTTGGTAGTATTTACGGAAAGTGAATTCGTTGGTATGACTGATAATGATATTATCATTCCTACACTTAAACTACTACTGACCTATATCCACTCATTAGTGATAGTAAAACTTGTTCGTCTTGTATGTAAGATACAGAGTTTTAAATATTAGTTCTAGTTCAAGTAAGTACATTTTTTTTTCATTTGGACTAAAACATTGTGTATTTATATCTACTAAATTATATTTTAATTTTCTGTCGAGAATGACGCACAACTCAACTTCGGTTATTCCGAACTTATCTTACTCTATCCCTAGGTATGTCAAATGCATTTAGACTCTCAAAGCTTTATCTGAACTTTATCTCGAGGTTCAAATGCATTTGAGACTCTCAAACGCATTTGACATGCCTCTTACTTAGGGTTGCCATCCGTCCGGGTTTCCCCGGATTTGTCCTAGTTTAGAGGGCGTCCGGGGAGCATCCGGGCGTGGTTTTATTTGTAGTCCGGATTTTGATTTAATTGATTTAATATTTGAATGATTGATTTGATTCAAAAAACTAAGACTAACAATTTTAAAGTTTTGGAAGAAATGTTTATGGTTACTTGAAGTATTTTTATTAAAGTTCGTTATTTAGTTTGAAATATCATTAAAATAAATAATACATGATTTATGACTATAAAAACTATATTTTATTCTTCTAAGTATCTTATGAAAAATGCTATTTTCTAACGTCCGGGTAGGAAGCTCCGAAATCCGGGGTTCTTACGTGCCTTGTCCAGGTTGACAGATTTTTGAGATGGCAAACCTACTCTTACTAAACTGATTTGCTTTAATAGGGCTCAAAAGGAAGGAAAAGATTCAGTTAGCTATAAATGAGCTTCGATACTCATAGTGAGGGTCGTCGAAGAATTAAGATGAGACTTGTTAAGTCTTTCTTTCTAGACTGCCACGCTAACTAGTGGCTGAAATGTCAACCGATTGCTAGCAAATTTTAGTTTTTATCGACATAATAATTATGTCAACTTCTCATTGTCTTTTGCTTAGTGTTTTCTAGCACTTGATTCCTAAAACGATGACTAGGGCGGCGAAAGTGCTGCCTCTGTTTCGTGCACGTTCCCTGTAGGAAACCTGATCCTACTCCAACAAACAGTTCAGCATAAATCTAGATCGACACTTAAAGGTGTAACGGAGTCATATATGGTGTATTGTGTGGTCACTGGACGAGGGTCACATGACGCTATGAGCTCGGACCCACGGCAGCAGCTCCCGTTACTGCGCGTAATGCCAGGCTATTACGTCTATATCATGTTCGTGATTGTTTCTACTAACTAGCCCGCCTGATCAAATGGACAACATTGTCATCAGCCCCTAGCTACTAACATTCCTTGTCGAGACGGCTGATCCACGCTACACGTTCAACTGGAACCGGAATCTATTGTGTTCGCAAGTTACAAGCAGTGTACCGCAGTTTCGTTCGCGTAAAATCTATCTCAAAGGAATTCTTTTATTATTAAGGATTTCTCAGTAAATGTATATTATTCCATAAGCTACATGACAATATATTATGCATACAAATCTATTCAGTAGGTTTACGTAAAATAACAACAAAGATACATAACAACTTTCTAATTTCTAGTATTAGTAGTTTAGACCATGTCTCTTATAGCGTCGAGGAGGTCTTTAAATAGTTGCCTCAATGAAGTATGCAAATGCGAAATGGAATAGCGTTGCTTTCAACTTATCATTAGGGCAATCAGAGAACAAGTTCTTCAATTAAAATTGTCTCACAATACACTGCTAATCATTAGAATAAAAACGAATATTTTCACGCATTAATTGATTACAAACATTTCTTTGTTGAAACATAGGTAATTTGAAGCAATAATGATTATATCATTGCAAGTAATGTTCGTTTGGATCAATTTAAGTCTATGCAATTAAATTGAAGTAGACTGTAGAAATAAAATAGCAATGCAGATAGCGACAACACAACGACAAACGTCATCACAGGCGTTTCAATATTTATTCTCTCTCTTTGCGTTATTACTAAGAACAATACTTTTTAACGCGGATAATTCGTGTGGAATTCTGATACAATATTGAAAAACATATTTTATACTGATGGTTCACGGCGGGGAAAATAGGATTTTATATGGTTTATTTGTGTACCTACACGAAATACAAAGAAAAAATGGTATACCACACTTCAAAACCTAAGTAGTTTTCTGCAATAAAATCAAGTTAAATAAAGTAACTAGGGTTTCCCTTGGGCCTAAATAGGCCCTCGTGTCCTTGTCTCGTATATGCAAACACCTTTGACAACAAATTGTTATTACATATTTACAATATCAACGCTCCCAAAGTTTTATACTTTGTCATCATTATTTGATTACAACTTGTTTATGAAGTTGTAAACAAGTGATGACGGGAAACGACAAAGTCAAAATGTTTTTCTACAAAATCAAAATATTGAAAAGAAATAAATTTAATTTTTTAATATTGCCTATGTCTAATGTTATTAATTTATCTATGACTTCTCTTGCCTATGTTATTTAAAAAAAACTCACCACGAGAGACAGGAAATTGGTTGGTTAATCCGTAAGGGGTGACGCTCACCCCGATACTGATCAACATTGTACACAAATCACTTTTATATAGATAAACAAGTGGATAAACGCGGAAACAGGAAGGATGCTTTTTGTTACAATTCCAATTTCAAATTACGCTCCATTAGATAGATTGTTCGCGCCCTTTTGTTAGACGCTGATTGTTTTTTATTCGATTAGAGTTTAGGAGATGGAAAAAATTCGCCAGCGTATCCTCATAGTGCTCTTTATGCCTTTATACGGAGGAAGTCAGTCAACTTTAGAGCGGTCGTTAAGATGGTTCAATAATGTGTTGGATCATTTTACCATAACAATTTTACCGGTGTAAGTCTCAGCAGGTATACTCACCGATTGGGGGCCCGTTGGCAAATTTACTGGATGGGACATTCTCTCTGTTCTCCGAAGAAAAAGAACACAAGAAACGATCGTTAGCGCCCTCCTGGAAGGGCCTTCTCTGACCGGAGGTCCTCGTGAGAAGCCCATCATTACATCATTGAAGTTACACGTAATAAAGTAAGTCAAATAATGGATACCAGGTAGTTCATAACGGTTTTCTTGTTTTGGAATCTAGTCAGTTGTTATTAAAAACTAAAAGAACCATTCTTTTAGTTTATATAAAACTTCAAATATTTTCTTTTTGTATCTAATCATTTTTAAAATGGCGAGGTAATAACAGAGGATAACTGTAACTGTAACACAAATCACTAAAAGAATAGGGTATTTGACAATTTTTTGATTTTTTTTAATTTCATACTTTATGACATGTTAAACACGTTACATAAATATTTCCAGAAAGCAGTATTAACACCAAAAAATAATGTTAAAGTTTGAGTTATTACACTCGCGCCTAAAACAGTGCAAACTGTCATGGCGACGCAATATGATTAGATTGACGTCTAACGCCAGTGACAAAAGTTTAAAAACTAGGCAGATCGGCTAAAGCTTACTTGCCAGTGACGTCATCTGAGTTTCAACCGATCACAAAATGTTTTTGACGTTGACAAATAATTGCTACTTTATTTCGCAAATTTTTCAATAAATATGTATTTTTTTATATGAAATAGACTTGTATACGGTTTATTATTATCTTATTTAATATAATGACTATAATTCGTAGTATATTTTTGATAGTGTCAAATAGCCTATTGTCTACAATTAAAATTGGTGTTTTGATATAAGTACAAGATAAAACCAAAAGGGCTAGGGGTCTTATGGCCCCCCGAAGATGCTGCCACCTCGTCGTGGTGAGGAGGCTTGCGTGCCTCTATACCCATACCGCACAGGCTTGTGGGGAGAAGCCAGACTAAGAGCAGCTCAGCTGGGAGGTCCACCACCCGTCTTCTCATATTTAACAAGACAGTTAGTGTAGTTTGTGATCGTATTTTTCTAGGATGACCTGCTGAGTTTCGGATATGAATCGTGACCACACAAATGCCTGGCGGTGCTACCGTCACATGCCGACGTCTGCCGCATACGCATGATAATAAGTAACATGGTAAGTGATGAGTGAAACGTGGAGATTGGAATCAATCATTACCATATTGTCTAAAATTTAGGTTATGAAAGAAAAGTCAATAGGTACAATTGTTTATTTGGAACCTACGAATAATATTGATAAAAAAAAAACAATTTTTCTTGGCAACTTTTTAATATTTTCAAGAAGAAACGTGATATCGCACTGCCGAAAAGACATCTCATCACAAGTGGAGTAAAGCTTCAATTCCTAGACGGCGGAAGTTCTCATTCTTTACACAGTTAATGACGTGACAATAACTTGTGGTAACATGCGAAATGGTAACTAATTTGCATGTTACAAGAACTGTTAGAAGAGAGAAGAACGTTTTGTTAATTTTTCACCTATGTTCAGTAGGTTCCACTTGGGGTTTCAACATTGACATGTACCAAGAGAGCGATGAAAGAAGTATTATCTTTTCCCTTCAAATACATCACAGATAATACCCGACCACCTCTTAGCGTATACCGTCAAGTATAATAACACATAAACACAATCATCACAAATTGCCATTTTTAAAAAGATGGCTCTCGCTACATGACTGTGGTAAAAAGTAATAACGTTTTTTTAATGGACAAATACTGGTAGAATTATGATAAAAGCAAATCCTAAACAGTTAATCTGTTCTTGAGGTTTCGGTTTACCATGGTGTTGAGAAATGATTGCATGAAGATGCATTTCAGAAAACATGTACTATTTTTTTTCCGAACTGGACTTACGTTTAGGAAGTATAGATAAGCATAATACTACTTCATTGAATGAGGCATCGTCGGGTGAAGAGATCTAAAGTTTGAGTCGAACTGGGCAGACAGGTAAGATGCACCCCGATATGAGAGCGTTTGTAATAGTTAATTTAAAGAATTTATTGCGGGCCTTTTGCACCCCGGAGTTTGAGTAATTAACAACACTAAAGTAGTACTACTTCAAATAAAGTAAAAATAAAAAGAGTAGTATGAACCAGGATTGCCCACATTAACATATTATGTCATCTTTGACGTTTGAGTCGGTCACCAAAATAGCAGAGCAGTTCATATATTTATTGATTAATAAAGATAACAAATAGCTACTAAGTTTAAGCAAAAGTATGTTAATTGTTGCTTTATAATCTGACAAAAGCACTGACTTAAACTTCATAGGTGAGCGCTCTTAGCTGTGTTAGTAGTATATTTAGTGCTAAAGTGAGGCATGACCTGAAGAAACGAGCTCTACGACTATAAAGAAGGTATTTTCCTTGTCACATTTATTTATCTAACGAAAAGTGTACTGACACTTCTATAAAAACAAGACATATATAGAACGTGACACATCTATCTAAACTCTAGGATCTCCCACTTGATAGCGATGACGAACTGTTTTATTTTCGTAAATTAGACTAATTATAGCATTTTCTCTCTATGCCTCATGATTTGTATCATGTATCGGAAAGTGACTTCTGTCATGTCTCACTATAGGCTACATGCCAACTGTTTCTTAGTAATAATACCGCACGAAAAAAAAATCAACAAAGAGTAAATGATAATAAATATATTGTATTCAAATACGACAGATTTTGAATACAAATAACTGGTATTATGTAAATGTTAATAAAAAAAGGCATAAATATCAGTACGTTACGTAAAATGGAATTCTTGTTAACATTGCGTCATAACGTTTGAAATTGCTGAATCAATATCAAATTCACAAACAGAAGAGTGATGTGTAGAAATTAAAATGTAAAATAACCAATTCTGATTTCATAGCACATTAATTCTATGTAATTGTGTATTCTTATCAAAACAATCAATTAATTCTCATTAGGTTACAATTACCAGTATGGACACATATTATCATCCAGCGAATTATATTATACTCATAGAATCCTAGAGTATAAAATTAATGAGTCAAGTAATACTCTCAATACTCTCGTCTACGTCTCAATACTAAATAAATAAAGAGCTACATTACATGTTACACAAAAATCTATTGTTTTATAGTTGGCCTAATAATAACAATCTAAGTATATGTATGTATCTACTAAATACTGTTATTCAATACCCTACAGCCATTTCTTGGATGTACATAATGTGTTTTAATGTACGAAAAATGTTGCACGCCCCTGTATTTCGGTTTAGCAGCGGACAGAGTGCGCGTAAGTTTGGCAGATCGCCTATCGCTCGACTGTCCTTAAAGTGAAGAACCGAATCGGTTTCGTTATAAATATTTATTTTTATCACCCTGAATCACACTTACTAAAGAATTTTATACGAAAATATATAAGACTAGCTGCGCCATGTGGCTTCCCATGCATTATTCGTCAAGGCCGAAGCACTGCAGCGGTAGAACTAAGTGTGTTTTTATTGGTTGGTGTTTGTCTATCCCCTGTCATCAACAATTATGAGAGGATTCTCGTGGCCAATAGTCTGCAAACTTTGCAATATTTGAATGATATTGCAAAATAAAAGCAATCGCTAAAACCAAATTATTTTACAGTTTTATTGATATAATTTATTTCAGTTTTTAAATATGTATATTGTATGCACATAAATTATTGTTAAGTATAATACAATCGAATAGGACAACCTTGGAAAGGTTGAATTTGTTGTCTACCTACTCTTTGCTCTTGTTTTTTCCAAACGTGAAATTATTCAGTGGAAGCGAATACAAGCAAGTAGGTAAAGTCTACAGATTCATTTGATTGCTATGAAGACAGAGACAGAACATAAGGAGTATGTTTGGTGTTACCCAAAAATGAAAATATTGCTTAAATATTACATTTCCAAGTTATTTCTTATTATTAACTAGATGCCCCCGCGTTTTCATCCGCATAACTTTCGATACCGTGGAAATATCGAGATAATATGTAGTCAATATGTTGACCCGACCTGTTAGTAATATCCATTCATAATTTGAAGTAAATCCATACAGTACTTTTTGAGTTTAGCCCGGACATACCTACAGACATACAGACAGAAATTCTAAAAACTATATTTTTGGTCTCGATATCGATTGTAAATCACGCCTCAAGTATTCTTTTAAAAAAATATTCAATGTACAGTTTTGACTTTCTTACGATTTTATGTATTAATTTCTATATACCTACTATTAAATTATCGGAAATAAATGTCTTTAAGTTAAAAATCCCCTAAAATTAAAAAGTTTTATTAAAAAGTGCAACGCAATATTCAGTAACAAAAATATACACGATTTTTTTCTATAACCTTTTTTTTGAATTTACATTTAAATGCAACATACTATATACCATAATATATTACTAACTATGGTACGATCGCAAGTAGGGTTGCCAGGCGTCCGGATAAAGCCGGACATAGGTAGGCTTTTTGATTGCATGTCCGGCCAAAATAAACGGTGTCTCCGGCCTGTCCGGCTTTTGTTAGGCTTTTTAAATTTCGCAACGAGCGAGTGCCGACGGAGTGCCGAGCATAGCATTGGCATTTGGCATTCGATTTTATTTAATATTTCATTAGAATTTAACAAGATTTACGATAATAATCAAAAAAAGCATGATTTAACATACCATTTGGTTTTTTTTATCGATAATGTAAGGTGTCCGGCTTTTCTATCCAAGTGTCAGGCCAAACTGGCTCGTCTGTTCGGCTTTTAGGTTTGGCGACCTGGCAACCCTAATCGCAAGTATACCTATGTATGTAAATGATGTAGTTTATTAATAAAATACACTGTCGTACATTATGAAACTTTGTCGCGTTGAGGCCAGTCCACACCGCGCACTCTCGATGCAATAATTTTATAATTTTGGCTAAAAGCCGAAACCCACATTTGTGGCCGTAGGCCGCGCTTCGCACAGGAATAGATATCATTTTGTCTATCACAGATACCATCATTGTTTATCTATATCATTCCAGTAAATTACCACGTCTAGACAAATTACGTCGGGCTCGTTTCCGCGTCGGGATAATAATTAGTTTACTTCGTGAGATTGTCGCTTGGGGAGCGAAGAGGGCGCATAATTACCAGTTTACGAATAACAGGTTCTCAAAACAGAAGCGCATTTATTCAGCAATGTTGCAAATACGCAATTTTCTGTCCTCTGAAGTCTATTTAGGTAGGTATATTGGACTCCAGATCTTATAACCGGCTACCCGCAGAATTATTCCACCGATGCGACGTCAGCATAGCGCAATGACGTCAGTTTTTAAGGAGGCTACAGCCCAGGCGCCTGGGCAACCTCCTCGGCCAATAGGCCTAATTTAATTAAGGACGCGCATGTTCTGTAAAGCCATGCACTGCAGTCTGCTCGGGTCAAGAAGTGCCAATTGGACATGTCCTAAAACTTTAATCCTCATATTTCGGAACATAATTCCTAGTAGGATAGTGAAATCATACAGTAGCGTGTCACAAAACCATTTATGAGTCCACGCACATCATCTAATGCCGTCATTACGTGCTACATTTCCAGACACGTAACATACTTAATGAATAATAAAGCGGCAGCGTGAGGCCGTGACCTCGAAGTGGTCAATTCCAATTCAAACAGCAATGAAGACGGTCAAATGAGTTGATGGCTCCAAGGTTATCTATAGCACATATCGATTAAGGAAAGCTTGTCGATCGATACATTGTCTACGAGCACAAGGAACTCGTGACCAGCATCATTAGCCATGGTTTGTGCACTGTCAAACAGTCGTCACTCATTTAAAGTAGGCTCTATACCTAAGTATAAACCTACTCGTATCCAACATCCAACAATTCGGCTATCAGTGAGTACCGCACTGAGATCCTTTCCTCATCTTGATAAACATCTACTGACTACTAATGGATTTCGCTTGTCTTTAGATTGTTGTTCAAGCCCAAAAATGGATGTCTTTGTATCTGTATAAAAATTATATGCTTGGGGCTTTTGGCTATGGGTGGCTTTAGAATAGTGCATAACATATTACATGTTTATTTGAAATTAATTTTATAGAATACAACCGACTCTGCCACGCATTACCGTGGCTGTTTTAAACTTTTTTTATAGAAATAAAATATACAAGGTTGATAACAGAGAGAGGCGTTAAATGAAACAACATATTTAGTGTATCATTTTCATGCTACACAACAAAAATCAGATCAATCAGAGTAATAGTTTAGCCACAAGATTTTTTTTAAGTTTTTCTCACTTCGTACACGCTTTATCGTCAGCTGATCGCGAGCCGGCCGCCCATAGGCGGCTTAGGTCATTTACCCCATGCCAGGTTGCCGTTGCTTTAGCCGCCCGCTACAAAGCATGGTTATTTTTTTCGTTATTTAACTTCTTTGAAAAAAGTATTTTCGTATACTTGTCGTAAACTTTTTTTAATAGTTTCGGATTAATTGTAGACACTTCTAATACATGTGGTTCAATTTAACGCCTCTCGCTTTTATTAACCTTGTATATATTTTAAGATGTTCAAAATTACATACAATTCATTACCTACATAAGTCTAGTAGTGTCGTAGATTAGCCCGCACAAAATCGTGACATACAAATATAATAAAAAATCTTTATATCTGTAAAATAAATAAAAGATGGCGGTTTCATGCACGTGTAGCTCCAATATTCTTAGATAAAAATAAGTTTGACCACGTCACCGCACTACGTGCGTCGGCGCGGAAAATAAAAGTCGTGACGCGACAGAAACCGGCCCAGTGACCTAGACTTATCAATTGACACACCCTCTGCTCATAATTGGCTCTATTGCCTACATTATTTACGAGAATCAAGTGGCAGACTTCGGACTGCAATTTGCATAAAACATAAATAACTGACGTGAAACGAATCCGTTAGTATATTACGGTATATAGCGCCATGTAAACCTACACTTGCACCGAGCTGTATGCGATTAAATTTTGTGTCGTAATCATTTGATTATTGCGCAAGGTTTGTAGTGATTTTATTAAGTTTTATCTTTTTTAAAATCAAAGTAATGGAATTAAATAAATAAGACGTCTCCCTTATGTACCAATACTAGTTATTATAAAACGGCATAGTTTAAACTTTGTATATAGTAATAGTAAAATACTGCTCCAATCATGGAAATCTTTGACTAACAGAAAACTATAGGATTGAGGAGTGACGTAGGCATTAGATCTATCCCAAATGAACTATTATCTCGTATGAAATTACAAAAAGCAATGAACAAATTTAAATCGGTTTCGATAATATTACGATTATACATATTATTTTCGACCTACCTATAGGTAATGTCACATTAAAACATCGATCGATCGCCCAGGTCGGTGGGGAAGCGAACCCGCGACCGTTGAAGTACACGCGTACCAACTAAGCCAGCCGGTCGTCGTTTGGATTAATATTTATATCCGACCTCATTCACAACCGCGGAAGCTCAGCTGCGCGCACGAACTATACAACACAGACAAAAAATAGAAAAAATCTTTTTTTTTGCCCTGTATGACTAAAAACTGTCCACGTTACAGCCAAAAGCTCTTTGTACTTATTTTGCACTTTAAATCTCACATACGTAAGCACTTGTGGCAGGCAGGTGGCCGCTCTCGCAACGAGCACATTCTGTTTCACAACTAGTTCGTCATGTGAAGTGGGACAGCAAGTTTTCATTTTGTTTTTATTTACATTTTACTTCAATGTATACGATATTTATCAGTGATTTCAAGGTTATGAAAGTATTTTCTATTGTTTCTTTTGTTTCTGTATTCATCTGTAAAATTTGGATTGTTTTGAATTGGGGCGTATTTTTGAAAAAAAAAATTAAAGAAAAAAAAAAACAGCAAATAACTTGGCTTTCCATAGCGTTTGTATGACCGACAAAGTTGTATTTGCGTTTTTTGAAAATGTATTATTTCTCAAATAATAATTTCTGCCGCAGACTCTCGCTCATTTTTCTACTTTGGAAGCGTCTATCCTTCAAACAATTGGTTTTGACAACCTTAATGACATTTTTAAAGACCATTCCATAGATACATACAGGTAGAATGAAAAATAATAATTTAGATTCAGTTCTATTATTATGAAGTGAACTCCCCCCCCCTTTATTTTATAATATATTTATTTTTACTCAAAAAAAAAAAAAAACGCTTCACAGAATACGTAAACTAACAAAGTTTCACCTATGAAGGCCCAATAGTTTCCAGAAAAAAAGGGCTGTTACGTATGTATGGACGGACAGACAGACATGACAAATCTATAAGGGTTCCGTTTTTTGTCATATGGCTACGAAACCTTAAAAAGGGGAGTCATAATGATGATGAAAATTAGTGCCATAAGATTAAGATATAAGCATATGCAATATTCAAT
>LUGF01059898.1:1244008-1266481 GCA_001625245.1 Calycopis cecrops
TGTAACAATTGTATTACTACCGAATCGGGGAAGGAAGAGGAGCCGCACACGGGAATATACCGCTCGGCGCTCGCTCGCACGATGCCACTCTAAAGTAAAAGCTGTGTTGTCGCGTTTTGTGCAGCGTGTGCGTTTATCGGTGGCACTTTGGTGGAAGGAGGGTTTGTATAAATTGTATGCCGGGGTTTATAAGCCTCAGTGTTCGGTAGTCATTAAAATATTCCTGCTGCTCGTTTGTCCCTTTGTACTATATAAAAGAACTTGAAGATAAAGCCATCAGAATATTGTCTTCACGAAGTGTTGCTTAACTTAGACGATTACTAAAAACCAGTCAAGCCACGCTTACAGCGCTTCAATTAATATGTAATTACTACGATTGTATAATTACGGATATCCCCCATACTACTTGGGAACCCCGGTTTAAAAAGTCTTAGAAATACAAACAGAATAATTGGAAATGTGTATTGTAAGCCACACTCGTCACGCACGCTGTTACCTATGTTTATTGTCTGTGGCGTATTTATTGACTGTGCAACAAAGACTTTAGAAGAAAAAAAGTTAACCTGTCACTTTTTACCTGCGCGCCAATTTGTTGATGTCATCTGGTAACAGCTGAGTTCTGTAGGCTTTGAACTTTGCGGTTATTATAGAAACACGCTTCTTTTCTATTTACTTTTTTAAATATAACATTTATTTTTTAAACATGTTATGTACTTACCATATACGCGCTAAGTATTTAATTCTTACTTTCTCGATAACGATTCTATAATATAAAAAGACAAAATAATGGAATTATAAAAAAATACTGGCAACCTAAGGAGCCGTATAAGTAGTCGAAGTCGGTGATAATAAATTCAAAATAAAACAATCTTATCAGAGAAATAGGACGGAATCAAAGAGACGTGTTTTGTAAAAAGCCCAACCGCGTCAAGTGACATCCGTAAAAATTGCCGCAATTAAACAAGAGGAAGAAAAAGTCGTTCCAAATTCGAATTCCAAACGAAGACAATGGCCCATTAGGAGCCTGTAGATAAGTATCTAGACGACCCAATTGTAGTTCCTTTTTTTAAATTTTAGAAGCGGGATTGATTTTAAAGTATTGAATGGATAGGGCGTTTTTTATTTGAGTTAATATTGACTTGATATTATTTCGTCATGTACCCACTGGTAATGGATAGCGGGAACTCTAAATAGAAGGTGAGAGGTTCTTATTTTCCTTATTATGAGTAGACAATTATTTATATCATTTGAATGAAATAACATTGCACATAACAAAATAAATCGTCTTAAAAATACATGATTATTAATCTTTATTGTGTACCATTATATATCACATCCTATATTTCTTTAATATTATTTAATAGTAAATATATAATAATTACTTTTGCCTTTTTTTGGTATGAATAATAGAAAGTTAATAAAGTCACGTAACCCGCAACTATTTTTATAGAGGCGCTTCATTAGATACGTATGCCAGGAAAGCGACAGTTCGAAGATCGCTAAAAATCGCTCTGTGAGAGAAGAGCCTTACTTACATGTAAAAGCATTGGTGTCGATTTTTGCGGGTAACGATTTAAAAATGTAACTCGTTTCATTAGCAATTGAATTCCGGAGATGCGTTCGAGAATCGGCGTTTATTCGCGGTCTCGGAATTAAAACTCATAAAAGAAAAGATTGGGGAGAGAAAATTGCTATTTGTCTTAATTTAGCCTTTTTAATTTTTTTGTAACATATTCAATGTGAGTGTATAAATTCGGATCTCAATGTTGCTTACCTAAAATATAGGTAGGTACGCATCAATAAAGGCACCTTATACTAAAAATTTAAAAATATACAATTGTAAATTCGAAAAAATGGGACAACTAAATCCAATTAATTCAATGTCGAAACAATGTTCTCGCATTCGAAATTTAAAATCAATTGAATCATTCACTCGATTCAAATCGAATACATAATAAAAAAATGTTAACCACATTGCATTTGTGAAGCACGGATCAAAACATACAAACATTGTTTATCATTGTAATCTAAAAGTCGACGACCGTTATACGAGTACAATATACATAATGCAGAGCTTATCGTGAACTACTTATGGCCCGTGACTTTGCTCCTCACTTTTTATTTTAACATTAATATTATGTTGCCATGGAAGTTATGTGTGAGTCTATTCAATTCTACAATTATTAGAATAGTAATTATTATATATATTTATATATATTTACTTATCATAAGGATATAGTTTCACAGTAGGTATGTGGTATACACAGATATGAGTATTTTAGAATTTTTATTTATTTTTAGAAATATTTTATTATTTTTAGAATTTTGCGTTTTTGCTAATTCTAGAAGTTAAAATATGTGTGTGTTTTTGAGTCGCGTTTGGTGAATAATTTTATAGTATTAGCAAAATAACATATCTGTAAAAACGTAAAATATTCGATTTACTTGTCTTAAATATATAAATGGGTAAAATGGGGATACATTAATCCTGTATACTGACATACAAACAGATTTTTTTATATATTTAAATTACTTCTACTGAACCGAAACTATTAAAAGCACACCGGATGTTGTAAAGTGGCATTATAGGCCGATTATAAAAAAAAACTTTAACTTCCGCTCTATAGGTATGTGACTCGAATAGAAATAGGCGAATTAGAATCATTAAATAAGGATTGGCCGCAACCCTAATGCCTTTGCCTGTTATCAAATAAAAGATTTAAACCTATCGTGGCGCGCCATTTCTAATGTCAGCGTGACATTTCGACAAAATAGCGCAATTAATCTTTATTTTTTATTAATAGAGTGAAATGGTTAGTTGAAGTTAAAATCATAATACTTTCTTCGGCTTTGCTTACAGGTTCTCTTGTAGGTTTAGGTGTTGGCATTTTTTGTTTGTGTGTTTAGATCTATTAAATTCTTTTAACAAATCCCTTTATCTATCCTTCCCTTGATTTTTTTATTATTTTTTTTAATTTCTTAACTATAAACAAGGTAACTACATTTTTTGGAAGCGAAACTTCTTGTGAATCGTTTTTATTAATTTAACAATTTATGTACACTAAAGAAAATCATAAAAAAAACATTTTTTTGTTAGGTACCATGTTTACTGTTCTTCTTCAGTTAATTACTACGTATATAATAATTAGGAAAAAGGAAAACAACTAGGCACAAGAAAGAACAACTGGAATCGCTCAAGCTCGTACATAATTATTACACTTGTTAACACATGCCAAAAAAGTAAATGAGGAGAAAACTTTTTCCGAACATCGCAAAAAATAAGATAATTAGCTGCTGGTTCACGGCTTTTATAGCAAAATTAGCAAACAGCTTAGCAACACGTGTACCAGTTTGCATGAACATGTATGTGAGTACGTCGAATTTAACGCAAAAACATCTAATGACACTCATTACATCTGATTTGCTTACGATTACTTTTTCAGATGTAATTATTGTTAATTATTGTAAGGGAAGGATGTTACGTACATCTATGTACCTGCTCAAAGATTTAGTCGATACTCTTGACTTGATAGGAAAATGTTGAATTGACAGGTCTCTCTGTGTAGCTAGAAGAAGTCTCTGTGTAGAAGAAGAAATAAGCTAGAAGTTGTGGCTCGGTGTGGAATCATTTAGAAGTTGGACTCGTCAGGCGAAGCAAAGTATGCTAAGGTCTTTTTATCATTGAGAGCTTTTTATCAGATATTTGATTTGAGAGTTGTGGTCTTTTCAGATGACCAGGTCTAGCAAACCTTATTAGAGCGAAGCCGCAGGCCAGAGATCGGTTCACTCATGCTAGCTAGCTATGCTTATAGGCATTGGGTCATCCAAACAAATATCTTTCATTTTCGACACTAAACTTTGAGTACTTAAATCATTGTTGTTAGTAGATACTACGGAATACGGCTTATGCCAAAAATGTGTTTAATAAATAATTCGTCGTAGGTGTAATGTCGATTATACACATTTGTGGAGAAAATGGGAGACAGCTCCCTGGCGCTGATCCCATCTTTGTTGGGTCTTTTTGTGTGTGTTACAACCTGATAACTCCATGTAAACTACTTTATAATCTGTCTATTCTTCAAAATTCTGAAGGTGTTATCTTTCATGAAAATGTATTTTACTGGAATCTACTTGTAACGATATCGCTCCCAAATAGTTAAACGCAAAGAACTGCGCCTTGCCGAATTCCTGTAAATTAATATTGTGTTTTGCAGACAGTCTAGTCTTAGGTAGAGATAGATTTTGTAAATCTGTACACTCATTATTCAGGATTCAGTCAGATTCAAAAATAAATACCATTTTTCTTACGAAGAGTATGTTTCTTGGAATAATCGCCTTTTCCAATATTCGGTATTCTACGTATGACGAAATATACTATTCGTTGCAAGTCTAATAAATACATTGATACCTTTTTGTTTCACATTCTTGTCTCATGGCATTTTACGCAGAGAACAGTTCTTGGATCCCATTACAAATAGCGGCGAGGACGAGCCGCTAAATATCCATTGTATGTGGCCAGGTGGCTCATGATTTTCTGGTATTGAAGTACATATTTTGTTCTCGTAAGCAGTAGCAGTTAGATGCTACACACAGACACGTCAATGCCAGAAATTCACTACATCAGCTGGTGTTAAAAAACGACTATTAATAATGTTGATAAAAAATTGCAATTTTTAAGAGACAGACAAGCGCCATCTACAACTCTCAAATCCTCACATTGAATACCATCCTCATGGATAGTAAAATACTTTACTAGCAGAGTGTACGTATAAGCCTCTTTACTACGAAGCTGATGAGGATTGGAACTTGGAAGAAAGAAAAGTTTCCGAAATCCGGGGAAATAAAGTGTGCTTTCTTTTAAACTCGTAAGTAGGTAGGTGCGTCCGGTGAAGTTTCTTTAACTTAAAAAGACCAATTAATTTTATCAGAATGTAAAGCGTGTATAAAAAATATCTCCCACCACGACTCCCTTACAAGTTTATCGTAAATAATAATTGTAATTGGCAGAAATACTGTCGCGTCCGACGCGTGCTTAATCGCTGATCGCGCATATTTGCGTCGTGTGCGGTCCCGCTTTCGCGCCTAAACGACATTCGAAATTCAAAATAGACATTTGACTTTTTAAATTCCCTTAGCCCTGATAAAAAACAGCCGGTATTCTTGGAAGCGTGTGAAAACTCCGAATATATATTGTTTAATATTTTTGAATGTATATTTTTATTTCGAATGACGTCCGAGACATTTTCATTCATTATTTATATGTGGTATCTACGTGTAGTGTATATTTTAATAAATTTATACATGTTTACACTCTTCTTTTAACTGTAACATATCTATTGCCTATTAGAATTTTGACAGATTTTAAATCAGTTATCTGTGTTTGTAAATACTCCAGCTATTTTTATAATATCATAGGAGGCAATCGTATCAAGGGGAAAGTCGTGATATCTGATGGCAAGAAGATGCCCAGGTAGATATAGATATTCATTTAAGTAGAAGATTCCTATATTTTCATTATTAAAATAATTTTTATATTTTCTTGTTACAGAAAAAATATACCCGACACCCGGAAAGTAACCTTATCTCTCATTAAGTACCCTGGCTTAAAGTTGCAAGTCTTGTTTATTTCGTGTGACTTGTGGATCCAGATGACTCAAAAAAAAAATATGAAAATGAATAATTGATACATTGATCTTAAGCTTACTATACTTTATATAGTAAGTATATGGTTACAAATAGGGGTCATGGCCACTTGGTGACTACCGACACCCATTTACATCCGCACATGATGCAGATGAGTTGTACTCCTACAAATCACCCCTGCACCATATTTAAAAACTAGTGTTCGCTTTTATCATAACAATTTTTTTCTTATCTATCGTCTATTTTTTACTCTATAGCTTTTACAGACCAATAGGTACAGGGTTTAAAACTACTAAATTTAACTAAACTAACCTAAGGTGCACTAAAGTAAACTAAAGTGAAGTAGAACGGCTTAAAGCAATACACACAATCAGAACGTTTAAAAATTATAGGTACAATTAGAGAGTATTCTGGCTGTATACAAACCTGCCCCTAAATTTTAGTCGATCGTGCGTTAGATTTTAACATTAAATTAACATGAGTATAATACATACTATTATTTATAATTCTATAGATCAAATTATACTTAATACCAAATAAAATGTCGCATAATATTTAGAAATTTATAAAAACAAATATTCGCTGCCGCACTTTGTTAACAATGCCTCTTTGTAAATTAAAACAGTATGTATTGAACTACTTCAAAGTTAAATATTATTTCGTGAAATGTAAATATAAGACCTACCAATACGAATTAAATAACAGTTTTCTTTACAATTGTAACAAATTTGATCACAGAGATCAATGGTTAATTCAATTTCGTCACACAAAAGCTTGTACACTCGAATAATAAATATCGTGTGATCTATAGCGAAGCTAGTTAACGGCGAAACGCCTTTGCGCTAAACTTAGCTGTATAAAAAAACAATACGTCACCTAACATCACTGGCCACTCACAAAGGCAGCCATTAATGTCAAAATATTTTCAAAATACGAACGTTCCACGCTGGAGGCATCGCTTTGCGAACACCGCACCGTAAAAGTGGATTTGGGCTCTATGTTACTTTTTTTTGGCTCAGTTGGATACTTTTTTCGTTTTGCCGCCAGGAAACTTTCGCAATTGTGTGTTCGATATTTAAACAGGTAATTTATTAAGCGGAGAATTTCAACGATTGTAAATCCTAAATTTGAACGCGTACTGACGCGACAAAAGCAATTCATGTTTGTGGTGATTGTGAAAAAAGACGAAGAATGTAATATTGACAGTCACGGTACTACACTTAAAGGTCATGGTTGGAAAATAAATTATCGGCCATCTGGTATTATGGTGGACGCTTTGCTAATATAGCTTAACTAATATTTAGTAACCAAATTTTAGTATTGATATTATTCTTGTGACTAAGCACCCATCTATCTATTTCGTCATTTATCTTCGTTTTAATCTGAAACCTTTAATTATATTGCAGTTTCCAAGTATTGTGTTTACTGCCTTAAAATATCAATAGCAGCATTTTAATTTGAGGGCCCAATGTCAATTAATAACAAGAACCCACAAAAGGATGTCTCTGGAAACTAACACCAGTTTCTAGAACGTTTTTTTCTTTATTTAGTAATATGGAAAGCATTTTCAATTTGTATACCGTTTAAGTGCTTTAATCCTGACCTTGGATGGCTTTAATGAAGACCTGGGCGGAGACGGAGGCTTTTTGGGATTCCAGCACTAAAAGACTGAAATTACTTGTAATAAGTACAGTCAAATCTATAATGAGGCGCATCGGATCTATCAGCAACAGGACCCTAGCTAGTACCTACCAGAGGTGAGAGGCTACATCTTTGCAAATTGGAGTGCAAATAAAAAAAATGTACATGGCTTATAGAGCGTATAGTAATGTGACCATAACGCTGAAAATGATAGCAAATCAAAGACGCTTGAATAAAATTTGCTATAAACACAAATCAAGCTTTATCAGGCGGGATCTACAAGAATTGTTGGTTCCCTCTTCTAAGAACAATACAAGGTCAGACTCGTCAGTCCAATAGGTACCACTTCAGGCGCTGAAAGCTATTAGGCCAGAGTACTGAGCGCCCCATCTTCACTACCGTGAAAAGACTTATCAGCTTTTTTGTGGATCCACGGACAGTACTCTTGAATCTACTATTGATATTATTAATTTATTATCAACTAGCTTCCGCCCGCGGCTTCGCCCGCGTGAATTTCGGACTTCAAAAATTATTGAAAATTTTTACTTATTATGTTATTCTGATATGAAAGCTTATATTACTGTAAAGTTTCATGAAAATCCGTTCAGTAGTTTTAGTGTGAAAGAGTAACAAACATCCTTACAAATTTTCGCATTTATAATACTAGCTTCCGCCCGTGGCTTCGCCCGCGTGGATTTCGGACTTCAAAAATATCTATAAATTTTAACTTATTATGTTATTCTGATATGAAAGCTATATTACTGTAAAGTTTAATGAAAATCCGTTCAGTAGTTTTTGTGTAAAAGAGTAACAAACACAGTCAAGATAGCTCATAGAGCTCTTCAAGCTCATGACCCGTGTCGGCCACTTTTTAGCTGCCGCGCGCGAGCTGCTCCCCTCCGTTAAAGGTGGGGAGCTGAGGACACCCGCTGTCCTCGGCCACGATAATAATAGCATAACCTATTAATCGCAACAAGTCCGCTTTGCCTTCTCCCATTAGTCTGGGAAAGAAGGGGGGGTCTGTCCCCCTATCGACCACAATTTACAGAGGCTCGAGTTAACGCTCGCCTCTCATATCGATGAAGCTGCCCTAGGCATTTTGCCTGCTTTAGCGTAGAATCTAAAAAAAAAAAAAAAGTAACAAACACACAAACTTTCGCATTAATAATATTAGTAGGATTAGTAGGATTACTTTGGCCAAGTTTATCTTCTGTTAAAATATTCTGAAAGTAATTCAATCCTTATAATTAACAGCTCCTCGCGAAGGTATTAAGGGGTGGCTATTACTGCCTTGCGGCTGATCCAGATCGGTACAATTGGAAAATTACCTTTCGCTCTCACAGCACCGTCGTCGTTACTCTACCACCGTGGTGTCGCAGGGACATAATATTTTACAGAAGACAACAGAAACATATTTCATATTTTTTCAAAAATGCACCTAATACGTAGTCTATACCTGGGCGGGATTCAAACCCGCGACCGATAGCGTCACGTGCGCCAATTGGTGGTCTTATTATATGTATTTATATAATACAAATGCCGAAAATCGTCAATAGCACCTGGTTTAACTTGTTTATTTCTCAAACACGTGCCCGTTGCTCAAACAAATTACCAGACAATGGGCTTTACACGGGCCACGGCTGTACACAGGATATCGCTGACCACTTCACAAAGCAGAATAAAAAAAAAACATGACATCTGTCATTTTCTTTATGGCGCAACAAGGCAAGTCTTGGAGGCAAGTATTGCATTGATGATAAATATTGGGCTTTAAGTGTAATGCCTATATTTTTATATGATGCTACCGTAAATATGAATTAATTTTAATATTTTTCTGTACCTACTGTAAATATTACTTACCATTTTTTTATTGCAGATGAAGACTGACCTATGGAGTTTACCAACTTTGAATCGAATGAAGTTTTATCACTAAAACAATTGCACACACAGTTTCGGCCTGCGCATTACCTATTATCAAAGAAAATAATATTTTTTTTTGGGGTAAGAAGAAATGTTATTTTAGATAATAATCTATATTGTGCTAAATTTCGTCGTTGTATAGTTTTTACGTGAAAGAGTTAACAAACATACATACGAATTGTCAGAGAAGAAAAATATACTTCAACCCGTCGCTCTTTCTGGGCTGCTCACAAAATCATCCTTCCCCTGGTTGATAGTCTACAAACATTTTGTCATCCAATTCTAGACTTAATTTAAATTTCTTTTGCTTCTAAGTCGTTGACTTAATTATCTATATAAAAACTTTAGTCTGTACGTATGTTGTCAAAATTATTTGGACTTGCACAAAACTGTAGTTCCCGAATACCGATCAAGTATATCGAGGTGGATAGTTTAATCGTAGCATCTGCATATTGTAGTACATCGATGGCAGCAAATGGTTACCAGCTGTCAACCACAAACTGACCAAAATAATCACTGCAATCACTACGTCTGTGTGTACAATTGCTGGCCGTTTACTAATATCCTCTAGTTTTTGCGTCTGTGGGCGTAAACTTACCACGAGGAGAGCGCTTTAGCCTGTTGACCGTCTACGGCCTACGCTAAAAAGGTCGTGTATGGCAAGCACATGACAGAAGTGTGACAAGAAGTACAAATAAATCTACAAAATAACCTATAACAGACTCTTGACTTAATTAAATCTATAAAATACCCTTTTAGTGGCACAATTTCATTTTGTCAAGTTTAATTATTTTTTATGATTGTGTTAAACTCTCCTGAATAAATAACATTTTTACTTTTTACATAATTATTGAAGTTACACTGCCTCGTGGTCTAGTGGTCAACGTGTTCAGTCACAGATGTATATGTTCGAATCCCGGGTCGGACCAAAAATTGTTATTGAGATTTTTCAATTTCTAATAACTGTCCGGAGTCAGGAAGTTGGCGGTGTTACACCCCCATGCCTCGGAGTACGGAGAGCACGTTAAGCCGTCGGTGCTGCGCCTGATTTCTCTCCGGTCGTGTCGTACCGTCCCATCGGAATATGGGAATGAGGGAATAGAGAGTGCACTTGTGTAATATGCCCTGCGCAGATGGCACGTCTATATAGACGACCGCCGTAGCTGAAATTGATTAGCACGAGATTAATATTAATTATTGAAATTATATTACGCATTACCGTCAAGAAATGATAATGCACCACAACTGTGCCTATTGTGTTAATAATTAAAACTTTCAAAATAACTGAAAACTAGTCGATATATTATGTACATAATAGTTACAGGTTACGCCATTTGAAAGGATTTGAATGAAAATTGGTTTCTATTACGAATTCTATTATAATTCTATTATGAAGTTATCTTTTATGATAATGTTAAACCTGTGTGTACCTCACGTCTCGAACACATGATATGCTTCAAAGTGACAGCCATGCCAATCTTTGGCCGATTGTGATACATCAAAAATAGCAATTACGTCCATGTGAGGCAGACGTCACTTTAAGGTTCCGACTGCTTGTTTGCCCGGTTATAATATACAAGATAAATATTTTGGAGTATTCCGACTACCCCAGAAACTAGTACAGCGAAGTGACAAAGCGAATAATTTGAGTTCCTGACTGTTATACAGACAGTTTATGTAACGATTGTTCGAATAAATACCGCAGATCCCTGCCCTAATCGCATTAGCCCTTAAAGCTCCTACACACCATGCGATACGCACTTTGTTCTGTAACTAGCTTCCGCCCGCAGCTTCGCCCGCGTCTATTTCGGTCTTCAAAAATGGAATTTTTTTTTTTAGATAGAATCTACGCTAGCAGAACTGAAAGCCCAGTGCAGCTTCGTCTGTATGAGAGGCGAGTGCCCTAAGGTAGCTCGAGCCTCTGTAATTTGTGGTCGATGGGGGTGCAGACCCCCCCCCCCCCTTTTTTCCCAGCTAATCTGGGAGGAGGCAAACCGGAATATTGAGATTAATAGGTTATACTATTATTATCTTGGCTAGGAGGACAGCGAGTGTCCTCCTTTTCCCCCCTCTGACGGAGGGGAGCAGCTCACGCGCGGCAGCTAAAAAGTGGCCGACACGGGTCTTGAGCTAGAGGAGCTCTATGAGCTATCATGACTGGGGGGAAAATGGAGTTATTATACATTAAATGTTCCTCTTAAATCACTTTGTCTATTAAAGAAACCCCGTCAATGTCTGTTGAGTACACAACAGATATAGGCTTAGCCTACAGTCATACAGACGGCGGAACGCGATTTTTTATACTATGTAGTGAAAAGACTATAAGATATACTGCTGTATAGTAGTAGAATCAGATCTGGGAAGCTTTACTTAGGCGTCATTTATTTTGTCGCTTAAAATGCATCGACGTGAAGTGATGATAGTGTATTTAGTAACGTTAATGAGATGATAGGTGGCCTATCATCAAAGGTATGGAGGAGATAACTCATATGTTAGTCTTTTAAGTTTTAACCCATCAGAGAGTAAAGGGGATATGGCCTCTCTCTGTCTCCTCGACTCTCGATGAGCCATTCTTCCACGTCAATGTCGAGTCCACTTTAGCTGTCGAGCGTGAGCTGCCCTTAGACAGAGACAGACGATGCCCTCATCGTCTGTCTCCCGATTAGCAGTAGGTTTTTTTTCATTTTAATGTAATTACTTTAAAGTATATATTTTTTAACAATATAGTGTTATTCCGAGTATTGCTGCGGTGGCATGCGAACTACTGTAAATAAACAAAGTAAGTTTAGTAAGAGGTAGTGCCACACTGCATGCTTGCATGCAGTCGAATTGGGCCGGCACGACCGGGGGGGTACCTCTCGCTTACACGAGACCGGCGTAAAGTGACAGCTGTGCTGTCGCGTTTCGTGCGGTGTGTAAGTAGCCGGTGGTCCATGGAGGTAGGAGGAGAAAGGAGGGCAGCGCATCTGTATAGCCTCTATGTGGATGTTTATGGGCGTCGGTAGTCATGAAAATGGCTCCGACTGCTCGTTTGCCCTCCTATACCATAAAAAAAAAAAAGAAAAAAAAAACACCACATTTGTAACAGCAAGCGATTGTGATCTCCAGGATATAATAGAGTGCAACAATGTTATCGATAAGAATTGCATTGGTAGAATTTCATTCATTGATAAAATACCTAGGTAAGTTATCTACCTACCACCTGTATCATTTTATTACGTTTACTCATCGAAATAAAAAATTTCGATGCGTTTACTATTAGGTTTTATTTAGAATTGACATATTAAAACAACTATCCTGAGTATCAATAAGAGCCAACCTCTTTTTATGATATAACAACAACCTGACATGTGTTTTGTATTTGCATAGTGAATAATTAATTTACATTTGTCATTAGGTAACAAATAACAGGCACACCTTGCTTCAATAATGCAAAATTACATTTGAGAGCAAATATTTCATGTTAAATATATAATTTAACAAATATAACTGTTATTATGTTATTGATATGTTCTATAAATTATGCTGTAATGTAATTTTAAATAATAATGACTATGATATATGCTTGTAGCTGTCACCAGGTCATGCTCGTAATGTCAAACATCCCTCTCTCTTGTCATCTGTACCTAACCATAGGCATCATCTATGGTATGAATATTCAGTGTACGGTCTATGACTAAACATAGACAACACTTACACTTAACATGTATATTAACTGAAATACTCCAGTAGGGGGACGTTTTAGACCGATTTTTTATATAATGTATGTATATCTGCTTGTAGATTTCTATGTTGTATTATAGCATAATATATAATAGACAACATAAAAAAAAAGAATTAGTAAGAGATAATGCTACGCTGTATGCATGCATGTAGCCGAATTGGGCACGACCGGGAGGTACCTCTCGCTTAGGCGAAACCGGCGTAAAGTGACAGCTGTGCTGTCGCGTTTCGTGCGGTGTGTGAGTAGCCGGTGGCCCATGGAGGGAAAAGAAGAAAGGAGGGCAAAGCCATATTATACCATAAAAAAAGCTGTTTAACGGATTTTAATATTCGAGATGATCATGAATGACGTCTTAAGTTTACGCGAATACAATAAACCAACTTCAACGGATTTTATTGCGGTTTATTTATTTTACAGGCCCGACGTTTCAGTAGCTTTACAGCAACCAAGACTGACATGACAGATGTCCTGTTGTCATAAGTTATTAAACCTTCTTGCCTTAATCGGAATAATAATATATACAGTGTTAGATGATAGTTAGATGTGTCTTGATTTTCATGTTAAAATCCGTCAAGCCATTTGAGCTGTACTATTATGTACAATGTTAAAAATCATGACCCTCATTTATAAGTTTGATAAAAAAGTATGTTTATTTCAGTCGCGACGTCTGAAAACAGCCTAACAAGTTATAAGCGAAAGCTATATGATTGTTTCTAAACGATACCGAAATTTAATGTATTCTGTGCCACGTAGCGGTTTCGGTTTTGTCATATCACCATCATAAATTATTTGCAATAACATGCAGGGAGAGAGGGAGGATTTCGTGTGATTTATTTTTTTAAATAAACTAAAGCAGTATAAAGCTTGTTTTCAAGTTTTAAATGGTTATAACCTGGCGCCGAAGACTTATCATAAATGATAAGCCCCTCATAAAATAGACGCATTTGTAGATGTGTGGAAGTACTCTATCGCACTTTGGTGTGAAACACTAACGGTACTAGAAAGATTAAACGAAACTTGGCAATATTGTAGCTTATGTACCTGAATAATACTAGCTGTAGAAATACCAACATTAGCGGCCGAAACTGCGCGACACTGCTAGTTTTATACCTCTATTTTTTGCCAAATAAATAAATTAACTGACTGCGCCAATGATCAATATATTAATCGACTTCTACAGGAGACTATCAATTTGATATGCAAGTATGTATCTTTGACAAATTGTATAAGTTGGATAAATATTAACCACACGCTGAAATCCATTATTCAGGTTGTGACCAAGTAGTAGATGTCTGTAGACACAAAACAATACATACATACTGTACCACTGTTACTGCAAATAAATAAATTGAATTGAATTGAATTGAATACATAACATACTCTAAAAACGAAATCCACCTACTAACACAGTGGATTAATAACTAATCAATCACACTAGCATGTCACAGAATACATATTACCTGCTCTCTATTTAGTACCCTGTTTACCGTCATGTAGAGTCGATGATTGAAATATGTAATTGGCTTACTGAATTCGTTCTGGATTTATGACGGACTAACATTACCATGTCCAATGTCCAGGGCGGAACAGCATCAAAACCGTTCCAGCGTGTTTACTTAAGTACAATAAATTTCTTGGAACACATTTTATTTTCGCATTGTAATAGAGTTTTCTTGCGTGTGGTACAAGCTACGAACGGAAAGCCAATCATGACGATTATTAAAGTGTACATTATTTTACTACAATAACTAATATACTCGTATGATTTATAAATCCTAGATCATACAAGCATATGGACCAATTGTGTTATTTGAATTATGTGCTACCTCCAGAATTTCATTTTAGATGAATTATCTTGGTCACCCAATAAGCAACAACCAGTGACGTATTCATACACTTTTGCGTTTATATAACCGGATGTAAAGGAATTAAAAGAATAATAGGAAATTAAAGAATTGTTGAAATAGGTTTTTTTTTGTTTATTGTATTTTATTTTTATTGAAATCTATGTTTAAGTATAAAATCATCATATTTTGTAGTTCCTTGCATATAATTAAATTAGTATGGCCGTAAAAAAATAAAGCAGTAACGTCTTAAGCACATTAAATAAATTAAAAATGTTTTTTTTAATATTGTAATACAGAATAATTATTTACAAATTATAGACCTGTTTGAGGTTATAATGATCAATTTTTGATTCCTTATCTGTCTGTTATTATGCACATCAAGTAACAGCGATGGATACATATGTTTACCGTTAGATATCGTTAGATAGAGCAAATACTTTTGTCATTGCCCTCGTGCATTTGTTTTTGAAAAAAAAAATAAGAAAATATAAGTAAGTACATAAAGAACATTAATCAATTTAGAGCTTAGGCGTCGCCATTACGAACTTACATCGCGTGCCGCCTATGACTCAGCGGCGTACCCCCAGCGGTACACGTGAGAAACCCTTACGAGTATTTTATTTTAAACTATACGAGTTATTAAAGTAGCTGTGATATAAAATTATAACAAGCATATTGTTTAGAAATCGATCTGCCGTTAATATTAATACCGCTCAGCCAAATCGACGAACGAACAAAGGAATACGGAAGGGATATAATATATTTTATTGTGTAACGATGCCCGACGCGCGACGCCCATAGTTTTCTGCATACAGGTTATATGTATAGATGTGTTGCCCTTCTTCCTCCTTCATTCTCCATGGACCACCGGCAACTCACACAATACGAAACACAGCACACCTCTTTATTGCAACTGAAAGAATTTTGAAAAACACTAAAAAGATTTTGCAAAAGAAATGCGACGGTCGCGCTAAATCGCTGTAATCTTATGCCACGCCGTCGCTCATTGTGACTTGTCGCCTGTTCCCTGCTCCCGCCCTGTCAATCCCATGCTCGTTACTTGTGCTGAGGTGGACCCACTTAATAAGCCGTATCATTTGTTGCTGAGAAGGCAACTAATTACGGATTAACTCCTTAATAAGATGCTGTATGAGAAAAATATGAAGGGTAAAATTGTGTGCAACAGTAGAACTCGGCTTAACATTTTAGCCATTCGAATGCGTTTTGCGCACTTTTCATTATATAATCATGTTCGTTTTTAAGGAGTAAATTTCAGTCACGTATCGGAGCTGACAAACATCCTTTTTAATTACTGACGCAGTAAACTGTTTCAGTCATATTAGTGCCTCTACGAATATAACGACATATCTTCACGCAATATCGCTTATGGGATGTTTTTTATTCCATATGTGAAGTGAGACACGAGTACCGTATGTTACAACAAACAATTTACAAATTTGTCCAACCTCTACATCTATAAATTCAACAATAGTCGTTCCGTTTTAATTATAAAATTATAAAGACTTCTTTGGTATTATGGTAGGTCCTTAATCCTAGTCCGAGAATTTGATGAATCAGCAGATAAATGAAATGTCAATATTAAATCCAAATGCCTTCACGAACGTGAAAAAAGTTGGTTAATTATAGCATTATGTGTCTTAACGCGGCAACATACAAATAATATGCGGAGAATAATTCTTAACGAGAACGAGCATTCAATATAACTATCTCCAACCGCCTTTCAGATGTCAGCCGTGTAAAAAGAGAGCGAGCGACAAAGGTACGATCACAAATTACGCACGCAATTTACATAGAAAAAAGTGACAACGCCCGACGCAAAACATTTGTTAAGCCCCCATTGTATTGTAAAGTATTATATCTACGCCTTATTTATATTTATAAATGTACATATTTGGTCCGTACTAACAAGATGTTTACGCGGCCATGTCAAAAAGCCCGCCAAAATGTTTTTTTTTCGCAATCTCGCGACCACGCTGTAGGTTGCATTGTGCCAACGCAATTGTTGATTTTATTGAAAATAAAATGTGTTTGATCTTACTGTGTGGGTGATTCGTAATCAGAGCGTAAGATTGGATTGAGTAAAGTCGTTCCATGAGTGCTGATTTCTTTATTAAAGTTCAATCATTTAGAATAAGCCTCCAAGTCAAATTTACAAAGTGGATTTTGTAGTTTTTGCTGTAATGCGTAGACGAGTTGACAAAGTTGATAAAAAGTTCTTTAAATCCATGCTTATTTATAACAAATTGGTTTTCTGGTTATCCACATAAAGCCGACACTTTGCTATACTATTATAACATTGATATTTTTTTTAAGTTAAACAGTTTTTTACAGGTTTAGGCATTGAACGGATTTTGATGCCACAACGAAGAACGTCTTTCTAGAACAATTGTAAAATATGCAACAAATGTTATATTAATCACATAGATGATTATATTTAAGGTCAATAAACAGATAGACGGACAGACAGCATATCAGTATTTTTTTTTTAAATTTATTTTTGTTAATCTTACAGATTGACCTATTATTACTGCGATAGGTATTTATATATAGGTAGAGAAGATCTGGTAGAATATAGGATTATCTCATACTTGTCCTAAACATAGCAACCCCACAGCCTCAGCAACGAATATTTCATGAGTATTTTCAACTCTGAAAAAAAGAAAGTACCTACCTTGAAGATAGCGTCCCAGTACAGTTTTGTGAAAGAAGTGGATCCAAGAACCTGTTTCCATTAATTCAATTAAACTCATTAAAGCAGTTCGTCCTGAGTCGATTAACTCATCACAGATGTAAGATCTTTCCTAGATCCTTTATCAGTGTTCACTATCTCAATGAGAATTAATAATTAACCAATTAATTGTTACATGAATAAATATGAATTAAACTTATTTGTAAATACTGCTTCAGGAATCCTGTCGTGTTCAGAATTTTATATTTTTATCTACGTTTTTATTACAAATGAGTGAGACATTTCTAGATAGGCATCAGTGACAATGTTATCTCAGTGAAACAGTTTTTGATTTGCGTCATATTTAAGTTCCTTTTTCATTTATAAGAGATGTTTTTAAGCAAGAGATGACTTAAGTTTGTTACATTATGAGCCGGTTTCACTGGCTCTCCTCCAAGTTTCGATTAGATTATTAGAAACATGTATTAACGAACTTCACAGGTTCCGGTTAGAGGTTTAAATAAGCATTTGTGTGTTAGTAAAGTGAACAATTTCTGAGTATATCTTGAACGTCTGTATTTTATACAAGACTAGCGGACGCCCGCAACTTGAACGTGAATTTGTTTTTTACCGCAGTCGGTTAAAAAGTAGCCTATAGCCTTCCTCGCTGAATGGACTAACTAATACTGAAAGAGTTTTTCAAATCAGACCAGTAGGTAGTTCCAGAGATTAGCGCGTTCAAACAAACAAATTCTTCAGCTTTATATTATTATTATATTATTATTATTATTAGTATAGATATTTAGTACAGTAAGAGCTATTGCTTATTAAATCCGAATTGTGGCGGTACGATCGAGGATGTACTTACGTCTAGCTTACATAAGTCCGCCTGTGATGGATTCTATAGTGTTTCGTGTGGATTGTGAGTAGTCGGAAGCTAATTGGGGGAATGGGACGAAGGAGGTTAGCGCGTCTGCTTAAATATTAACTCTGTGGACGGAAATGGACATTAGTATTCACCAAGTGGGTCCGATTGCTTGTATGTCCGTCCATTGTAAAAAAGCTCGTGGCTATGTTGTCAGGTTTCGAGCATTTCATCTTCTGGTAAAGTCTATTACTGCCAACGACACTTAGTCCTTGCAACGAAAGAATTTAAAATTTAGCTAGTACGAAATGAAAATAACTGATTCTTCCGATATACCTTGCTATCATATTATATACATTATACAGGTCTCATATGGTCAAACTATCTAAGACCTTCGAATGGAAAAACTCAGCGTAAGACGTAAAACATTTCCACGTTTAAGCTGGAATATGTTTTATCGTAACATATAACATTCAGAGCGCAATATTCGGCTGAACCGCTCCGTTTCGCCCATTACCGCCAAGTGTCCCGCCAATATGGCGGATATTGCTTCACTTGCGGAGTCAGCAACAAGACCCACATTCAATATTAATATTATACGAAAATTGAACAGATGGCGCTTTATTGCCTTTTCTTATAGTTTCGGAATCTAGCATATTGATACAGCAGAATGCTGGTGTGAGTTGTGACTTAGATAGTTTCTAATGCCCCTAGTCGATAGTTGGGGAGAGGGAGGCATAGCGGCATATATAGAACTTCAGAGTTAAACAGACGCTGTACCAGACAACAATTTTCAATTTTATATCGAGTTTTAAATAATTACAAAGTATTATGAATATTGTATTTTCAATAACAATAATAAATAGGTATTAAATTTTGAATGCATAAATTGAAACTAACAAAATCTAATAGGTACAAGTACTAGTATTTTGTTAAAGAGAAAGACAAGAGAAATACTTACGCAAAACATATTTTTTACAATTCGTGCTTATTTTGAATTTTGAATTGTTTTAATTTATGAACGGTATCTTTACTCTACAGTATATATGCCTACCTTTTAAAATATTTTAGCTTAAATTTATTTCTAGCAGCTATCACTCGTGAAAATGTAATTTCTTATCTAAAAGTCTATCCCCTCTTTTATAATTTGTACTGGTTTAAGAAACGAGTTTAAATTATATCGTTTATTCTCAGTTGTGAATAAAAAAATATAGATAACAGAAACTGATAAAACTAAATTTCAATTTAATAACACAATAACATCATCATTGCTACAAATCATCGGCGGCAAAAAACAACCCCATTACATCCCCAATATTTGAGAGTCCCTACCACAGATTACAAAAACACCCAATAACATGCGTTAATTCTGGCTGAAAACGCGCAGCTGTTGTGGCCGCCTAAAAAAAACTTCTCCGCCATTGGTCGTTGAGAAATGGCGGGAGCATTAGTTGCATCTGTCAGATTCATATTGTCTTCGGTTAGGGCATTTACGCACATGTTACAAGTTTATGTGAAAATAGCAATAAAATATCTGATGATATTTATCTGTTTTGTTGTAAGACATAAAATGTTATGTCTCATAACTATCCTGGGCATTACGTGTTTATGGCTCCTTATATATCTTATAAACACTTAATGAATAAAGACCATATGTAGACATTACATAGCCTACCGGTAAACCTTCTATGGAGTTGATCTATTATGGCCTCTCTAAATATTTTCTTACAACGGTATCAATAGCTAACACTTTAGTAAGAGGTGTCACAGCTACGACTCAGCCGAGTCAGGGCCAGCACTACCGGATACATAGGTACCTACCTCTACCTCGCTAATCACCGGTGACTATCCCGCCCCGTATATGTTTCTACGCATGGACAGTAGCGATAAAGTCTCTACCTCCATGAATGTATGTCGTTACTTTTAACTGCACATTCGTCATATTTAGTTGACCCAATTTAAGCACAAAGCTGATTATATTCCAAAGTTGCCAAGTCTTTATCTTATTTGGTCTTTAATTTGATTACAATATGTTGTAAAAAAGTGTGACGTATGTATCGCTAAATATCAAGAAAATGGTATTTATCGAATTTATAATATTAGTATGGAAAAATAATTATACTAATATTATGAATTCGAAAGTGTGTTTGTTTGTTTGTCCTTCTTTCACGTTATAGTGGAGATAGTTGAAGGACTGAAGAGTGCCATCGGTTCAAAATATGTGCAATTTTTTTTTCTACCATGCGAGCGGATACACGAAGAATGAAATTGCCCAAAACATACGCGCACAAAAAGAACGCTCTAGAAATAAGCATAAACAAGATGGCGGATAAACAAAGAAATAAATAAACTTACGCCAAGATAAACGAGAGTCGGTATAAATGCGCGCGAAACGAAATATTATAATGACGTGTAACCCAGTAGGTGAAGCGGTTATATTTAATTCGGAAGCCATTCGTCTTACGGTAACTTTATTAAGTTCATAATATTTTTTTTTATAACTGCGATCGTGCACGCGAATTAGCCTTATATGTTTGACTCGTAGCTTGAACAACTTCATTTATAATTAAAAATAGTATTTTAATTCTTTTGTAGATAACAACTTTATAAAAGTATGCCATATATTGTTAAACTGAAATAAAAATAAGTTATGGATTAAAATCGTTCAAAATAACAGTTAGGTAGCATATAACATTCGTCAAGAAAACGGCATAAAGGGAAAATGAGTCGGCATTCGGCAACCACTATTCAGGGGAGATCAGGATTTCTTTCTGGGAGGGTTACAAGGGACAACAAACAAAAAAAATTGAAAAAGTGCCTATAAAATGGAGATAGGAATAAAATTACAAAGTTTTTCGCCTATGCCATAGCACCTTTTTGTTTTGCGGGAAAATGCATACGGAACACCATTCCGATTCTTAAGATAACAACTTTGTGAATGTGCCATCTATTATTGTATCGTATTTACGGCCATTTTTTATTTTCTATCTATCAATGGATTTTACTACGTGAAAAAGATTTCTGGCAGAGGTTTACAACCTGGACTTTTACTGGAGTAGTGACATATTTCATAATTATGAAATAATTATGTCATTATTCCAGTAAAAGTCCATCGATAGATAGACAGTAGAAAACGGCCGCTAGTATACTTACAACTTCCAGCTCCATCGGTAGACCAGCTCCTTGTTTTTTATAACTACGATGCACTTTTAGTACTTATAAAATATACGTTGTCGAATTATGTGCTTGGTAACTAATATAACTAACCGAAAAATTTCCATACATTCCAACACGGCTAGTTAACGCTTAGAATATTATGATGTAATTAAATAACAGCAATGAGCTATAGTTATGAACGTACCCTTATAAAACGTTATAAAATTCCATTTGGATATTAATCTTGGGAAGTATAATGTCACCCCGCCGGCTTTGCTCGTAAAACGTGAAATTAACATATAAATTGTTATTTGTCAAGTGCGCGGGCCGCAGCAGCGATAAGGCACGCCGACTCTGTTTACTTCAACTGATCATATTTTACAGGTAAGCCTGAAGTAATTAATTTATGCTATTAACTATATAGGACGTGAATATTTTTACCGCCATAATAAGATATAACAGAGGATCCAATATGGCCGCTGTTAACGTCACAGATAGGTAAAATAGCTGTGACCCAACATGAAAACTACGCTAACATTAATTAAATCAGTTAATATGTAAGTAGGTTCTTATTGAAACATAACTAATTATTATACGATTTAAATAATAAAAAGATGCTAATAAAAATGATATGATAGCACCTAGGTATGTGTCATTATTATCGACGACCAGGCTGGCGCAGTGGTACAGGACTCGGATAAGTGGAGCATGTTGAGCCAGGGGTCGCGGGTTCGAATCCCGCCTAGGTCATGGATGTTTATATATGTATTTATATGTATTTCTATAATAAAAATCTTAAATATATAAAAATTCTTAAATGTATAAAACATATTAAATATATTCCGTTATCTAGTACCCGTAACACAAGTCCTTACGGTACTTAGCACGGGGCTAGGCTAACATGGTGTGTAAAGTCCACGGATATTTATTTATTTATTTATTTATTATTTATTTCCTCAGAAATGTTATTTATACAATATAAATTATA
>LUGF01059898.1:1266626-1284275 GCA_001625245.1 Calycopis cecrops
TGCTAATAAAAATGATATGATAGCACCTAGGTATGTGTCATTATTTATTTCCTCAGAAATGTTATTTATACAATATAAATTATACCTAGATCTAAACGTCTATACATATAATAAAACTGGACGGTTTTGATGAAAGTTTTTTGTTATATAGGTATTAGTCCTATGTAACATTTAGGCAATAATTCATCAATATATCATATGCTGCAGTTGATATCTCAGCTTATATATATTAATATACGGCAAAATAATGAGTTGACAATTCGGCCACATAACAATACATGGCCATGGCAACATTTTTTCCATTAATGACAGGACAGCGTCTGTCGGGTCCACTGGAATAATACCAATGGAATAATAATGGAAATAATGGTAAGTATAAAATAATTATTAATATAAAAAAAATATTTTAGAAATTCAGTGGCAGAATCACATTTATAGAAAGAAACAAATTACTACTTACTACACATTATTGAGAATTTCGCTGATATATCCGTTTTAGTTTCTATGTGTGTGCTACACACGTAGTCGGGGAAAATCCGGGGACCTCTAAATACGAAGACCTTTATGTTTTGATATCCCAGGGAGAAAAGGGAAATATTTTCGGTAAGCGGAATAAATCAAATCTTTTTAATTTTTTTAATGATCTGGGAAAGTAAAGTTTCACTAATTGACAATACTACTACACACTACTACTAGACTAGACTAGTTTTACATACATACACACACTTTTGCTAGTAGTTACATATACTTACGTATACTATTGTGTGTATGTGTAGGTAAGTATGTAATATTCCTGGTGAACCGGCAGCCGGTGCCTTCAGCGTCATAAAAAGGATAAATGAACAAAAAGCTACATCTCCTCACTATAAACAATACCGGGCTCGCCGCTGGAGACGTGTGACCACAATATTAATATTAGGTATTGCCATAAAAATACAACTCCATAATTAGATGCACTCTGTGGGTAGTCCGAATGGTTTGCCAGAAATTTTCCTTCAAGTGTCAAAACAATTTATACTCCAGAAAACATCATTTATTATTATGATAATATATAACAGGTTCTAGCTACTTACTCAGGGTAAAAGGGAAAACTTAGGGTATTTTACAGTTTTTATATTTTTTTATGGTATAACAGGACAAAATATGAGCTCTTATGTATACGGTGTGTGCATGACATCCAGAGAAGAGTTACACGTAACTCTCGGTGAATGGAAACGTCAGTTACAGGCGGGCGGCCTGGAGCTGAGTGTTGCCATAACGCAATATATGGAGTGTAACGAAACTGATCAGCATGAAGGCCCTATCGTTATCGATGGACAGCACGTTACTAGGTGTGACGAGTATAAGTATTTAGATACGATGTCACACAGCTTGGGAAACTTAGAAGCAAATATTAGTCATTGAATAGCGGCTACGTGGCTCAAGTGGTGTGAAGTGACTGGCGTTACCGGCGACCTGAGGTTGCCTGTAAAGCACAGGCTTGTGTACAGGAGCATTATAAGACCAGTACTAACGTATGCAAGTGAAACATGGACAATGAAGTGACTGAAATGAAGATGCTTCGGTGGATGTGCGCAACGATACTTGGTAAGATACGCAACGAGTGCGTTCGCGGCAGTCTCTGAGTACGTGATATCGCCGATAAGCTACTAGAGAGTCGGCTAAGGTGATATGGGCACGTGAGAAAATTTCTTTTTTGAGAAAATTTTGAGAAAATTCTAGTAATTAGAAGGTCTTTTTTCCTATGTAGGTAATATTGGAAATGTTGTGATGGATTTGTCCATTGTTGGACTCAGAAAAAGGGGAAGACCAAAAATTTGATTAGACAGACAACACTACCTATGAAACCTATGTATGAGCCCATGAGCGTATGTAATGTTTCCGAGGATGACCGTGAAGTTCCAATCGTGCAAAGTGGAAGGGAAAAAACGCGGATAGTTGACTCCACAACCAGATGAGAATTATTTCCACCTCAGGAGAGAGAGAGTGGGACAAACGGGCAGTCGGAGCCATTTTCATGACTATTGTCGACATCGCCAATAGACATCCGCATAGAGATAAATAGACGCTTTGCTCTCCTTCCTCCTCCCATTTCCATGGGCCACTGGTTACTTACACACCGCACGAAACGCAACAGCACAGCTGTCACTTTACGCCGGTTTCGTGTAATCGAGAGGTACCTCCTCGGTCGTGCTGGCCCAATTCGATTCCATGCATGGGTGCATCTTGGCACTACCCCTTCTTAAACTTACTTGGTTACAATTAAAGTGTACAGACGTACAGACAGACACATGAATTTTACTGTTTTATTATATGTAGGTACTTACATAGAAATTATTAAAGGGAGTCTTGGTAGACGAAAAAATATTTATTTTTACAATTTTCATCTGACTGTTGAGAGCAATAAAACAATATTCAAAAATCGCATAAAAATTGTATTATCCGTTTGGTTATTTTTGATAAGTACCAGTCTAATCTACAAACCAGCGCATATAAATGTTAAGCATAATACAACAACACTGAGCACATACAAAGACAAGGGCAATCGCTAGTATATTATAACAATAAAGAGAAAGAAGGGGACAATAGTGCGGAGGCTCCCAAATAGCTGATCTAATAACAATAGAGAATCAGTTGTATATAAATTACACACTCATAATCTGACATGTATCCCCAGTTCTAAATAAGCTCCCCGGGGATGGGGCGCCAGTGATAGCGGATTAAAAAAATCAACTAGCAGGGACTGCCGATGGAACTTACATGATCACGTACTTAGTAGCGCACACGGAGTGCCGCATAGCTGCTACGAATTATTGTAGCTCTACTTTACTGTACTACCATGTTGGTAACGAGAATTTGTAATATTTTTGCCTTTAGGTAGGTACTTTAGGTTTCACTTCAAAACCGTAGTAAATACCAGGTGATGATGATCATGATCTACGAATTGTGGCCTGAGTTGATGGCCGATGCCAACCACATGCCTCTGAATATGGTTTTTCAAGTTTCATGTGTATTTTACTAAGTCCACGGCATTTGCCCTGCTGTGAAGATAAATATTGCGTGAAAATCAGCATGCATGATGACATAATAATATATTTTTTGTTATTTCTGACTAGTTAAATGCTGTAAGAGGAGCGCCAAGTTCAAATGCAGGCGGATTGAGCCGGCATGACTGAGGAGGTACATATCGTTCACATTATATCACCACAAAGTAAAATGTGCGGTGTGTGAGTTTCCGGTGGCCCAATGAAGGGGAGGAGGAAAGGAGGGAAACACATCTCCATAACAATTGTGCGGATATTAATGGTCCCGGTAGTTAGCGAAGAACTCCTCGTTTGCCCTTTTTACTGTAATAAATACTTTATAATTTTACAAAAGATAATATTCTTTGTAATTATAGGTACGTAAATATGTTCTTCAGTTGTTGTAAGTGTAAAGTTCTCATCAATTTACAATACGTTAAGTGTGCACGTGTATGCAATTGCTCAAGAATTGTGAAATTTCACACCTTTGTTTGTGTTGTTAAACAATGATAATGTACTTTAGAAGTCATCTATCAATATACATATTTATATCACTTTCCGCCGCAGCTATGTTTTATTAAAGTCAGTCAATAATATTTTTCCATAAATGGTATGATTTCTATCTCTACTTCTAAGGTGACCTGTCGTCCCCAGTTACGCACTGGTGTAGTGTTATGAGAACGTAATACATGTGAAATTTTTATATTATGTATCAGCTGCTGTTAGCGCTGCTAAAATTTGTATGGATTTACCTATATACATTTTACATAATATATTATCTGCTACGACGTCGTAGCAACGCTTCTTTGACATTGAAAACGTAGCAGAGTTTAATACTACATTCGCCAGATAGAGAAAAAAATTGGCGTCCCTAAAAAAATGTTTACAATAAAAAAGCAATATAAAATATAGGATTATAATATTCATTATAATGTTTCTGTACCACGCTTAAGCAGAGCGTTTTAATGTCGCTACTCCTATGAGCTCGCTAACACCAGAACTGCACCTCGGGGATTCTGAGGGCTGTTGGATGTGGGTAATTTGTGTTGTAATTATATTAGGAGGGAGATTAGGGACGTTATGATGGTGTTATGTTTAGGTGATTATTTTATTACAAACATTGGCGGTCGTTTTGATTTCAGCCCTACCTTTAAAACCAGTTGTGCATTCGGATGAAACAGATCAATACTCTTATTGTATAGTAGTCAAACGAGTTCTGGTAGCTAAATGTATGTGTCTACCGTCGCCTATAAACATCCGCCAATAATAGCATGCGTAAGGGAACTATATCTAGTAATTATATTATGAAAAAGATAATTTTGTTGTTCTGATCAAAGGCTGAAAGGAACATGCAGTATCAGCCATATTGATACTCAAATAATAAAAAAAAAGAAGCGAGCAAAAAAAATATTGACTCCAATAATTTTCGAAATATATATATATATTTTTTTTTGTAAGGTGTATAATAATGCATATATTTATTATTTTAATTAATTTAAATTATGTAGGCCTCATCGCATGCATATATTTAATTTATAATATTATAAAATCAATAATAATATGCAGCTGGTATATATGAATAGAATTCAAATAAATTTTATTTTAAAGACGTGTTTCTTAAATTTCAATTTCAGTCATTTGTGTTTTGTTGGTTTTTTTGTTATGGACTTGTATTATTTTAATCGACAGATAAAATGAAAAGTCGAATAATTTAAAATATAGGCTCCAGGTGAAGACACTGCGCAAACAACTCTAAACATTAATGCCGAATACCTATAATACTTCTTGCATAAACACGGTGCGAATGTCTACGATAGTGGGCAGTGGTTATCCACAATCTGGTGTAGGATTGCCCATTTTATAAAAAAAATATTTATTACATTTTAATGGCCTTAAAAAGTCTTATTATCATGATGTAGAGATATTTTATGTTCCAATGGTGGCAACACTGCCCAGAAAGGTAGCAGCACCCATTACCACCGAAACTTGATAATATTTGTTAATATACGGGCGAGCGCCGCGCACTTGGACAGATATACGGGGGAAACGACGTTTTTATTACAAGATGACATATTTATCTTATTTATTGAAATGTATTCTTTATGATTGTACTTCAAATGTGCCTTCGTAGCTTCGACGTTGATCACTGAAGTAACATTACATTAGGAGGTTTACAAGACACGACAATTATTGTGATTTGAATGCAACGAAAATGCGTTAATGCTAATGACAAGAAAACTGATATAGAAAATGGAAATAGAAGTGAAATTTTAGTAGATTACTAGATGTTCTATTTAATATTTTATGTTGCTTTTACCTATTTTTTTTGTGTGTTGTTGTGTCTGAGTGTTTGTCAAAGCTGCTAAAACAGACTGCACATGTGTGAAAAAGCTGTTAAGTAGTTTGTCCAGGTTAAGTAAATGAAAGTAGAAACTGTATAGCATTTTATAGCAGGTATCTTCTACTAGAATACAAGGGCTGTAGTAAGACAAAGTAACTGCAGCGTCGTAGATCGGCGACATGCTGTTACAGACCGAGATGTCTTCGCGATCAATAAAATACTCCTTTTCAGTTGTGGACAGAGAAACTATTAAGATATTACATTGACGACTTTTACATAGCACCTGACTGGGGTGCAGTTAAGAGGATCTGTAATTATTTAGGTGTAGTTCATAATTCATAATAATCGGTGTCGTCTGAAGAGCCCTGGCACCTGCCGGACAGTGCTGTCGCGTTGCCACTTAATTGGCAGGGTAATGGATAGCACCTCTGAGGCACGTCAATTGTCGTAAGTGCCATGTAAGTATTTTTATAAACTGGCTAGGTAGGTACATCTTGATATCATATTTCGTTAGTAATTGTTGTATTTTTCGTTAGTTATTGCTTTGTATTTTAAATCATATTTTTTTAGCAAACTTTTGCTTCTGACTTCATAATTTAATTAAATAAAATATGTCTACGATTACCTACACGATGGCGACTCACTTACGATGTATGTCTGTTGATAAGGAAAATTTATTTCAAAATTTTTTGCACGATGCGCACTAAACTAAGAAATAAACACTCGAACATATAATAATATGATGATCAACCTTCTATTGACTCAGTAGAAATTACATTTCCATAATACATTTTTTCACTACTTACTGCACAAAGTACCTACCTACTTCTTACTTCTTACAAACGCCGAAACACATCAAACGTATTATTAATTATTACTTATATAAAGATAAAAATAAATTATTGGTAAAAAAATAGCTTTAATTAGACTATTAAGTAGATTTAGTTGTTTCGTTGTCCTCAAGAAAATTTCGTCATCGTAATTGTAATTTTACTAAGTAACTAATCATTTAGGTACTATATTATATGAGTCTTTTATATAATACATCTTTTATATAATATTTTATTGTTGTAAACAAAACTTTTAATATTTTTGGAGCAAAATATAGATTTTTTAAAAAGCAGTAGATTCTACTACTGACTAAACCGTATTAAGTAAAAGTACTTAATTCATGAAACATGTTGTTTAAAATAATAGAGGATTTGTTAAAAATTAAACCTACCTACCTAAAAATGATTAATAATATGATTGATTGTATCATTTGGGAATTATAATTTCAAAAACTTTTTTTTTTAAGAATAATCCCATGCAATAGATACATATCCCATGCATAAGTAATTAATCCCATGCAATAAGCGAGTAAACAAATCGACAAACAGGAGCCACTGACACTTTTTAACTCATCTGCTACCAACTTGCAAATATACCCAAGATGAAACTTAAAAACGTAATCGGATATTTGTACAATAAAAACTATGTAGGAGTAAAATTTATGTTAATGCGTTCTTAAGTGCCTATATTAAATATAATTTTAACGATAGTATGGATATCAATTCCATTGCTATTAAAAGTAAAGGACCAACACCCTTTTCATTCTAATATTCCTATAATTAAGTACACCAAAATATTTAGTACACTATCTCTAATAAACCAAACAATCAAAGGAAACATTTGAATATTTAAAACAAATGAAATTACAAGCAATTTTCTACCAATTATCCTCTTTAATTTTCAATTTATATATACGATACCACGCGGGAAATTTCTGAACGCGAACGTTCAAAAATCGAACGTACGGTGTCGATACAGAAGTGAATATTATTTAAATCGCGTTCCTGAACGGACCACACACGTCGAGCGGCGAGGCTTTAAAAAAGGAACGCACCAACCGCGCCGCCTTCGTTACCTCATCATCGGTTTTTTTTTAAAAGCTAGCTTTATACATAGGCAGCCACGCACGCCTCCTCCAGGTTGCCAGCTTAAAAAATGTTATAAGCCGAATAATGTTGTTGTGGTCGTATTATTATAGTGTGGCGAGTTTTCGGTCCGATATAAATTAGCCTGTTTTATTAGGTCCAGCCGCTTCTGATCCACCGACACTGTAGGTAGGTTAGTTTTTATAGTTTTTTAAATATCCTCATAAGGGCCTCGCTCTTTGAAGATTAGTTTGTTATCGGCCAGCAATAAAGTAGGTGAGGGTATAATGTTTTTTTAGTCACAAAGGAGGTTCGTTCGTGGAAGATACTTTTTGGTGGGAATATTCTTGATTGTCCGATAAGTTTGAATTAAGTAAACGTCCATTTAATATGCGGTAACTTTATACGGAGAGCGGGGGCCATATTTAATGCGATGATTTAGTTTTATTGAGTTAAGACGTTTATTGTTGTTAATACGAGTAACATTTCGTACCTACCTACTTTATACGTGTTTTAACAGTTTCTGGGCATTTATCATTATTGTATATATTTTGATATCGCTTTGAATATTGTTTAAATTTAGCCGCTTTTCTTTAATTAAAAGTTAAGTAGGTTAGTTATAAGTTAGCCGAATTAAATTATATTACATTTTTAGGTACTTACCCACTCTATTAGGTATCTATAACAGCTGTAACAAAACCGTGGCAATCAAAAAGAGTTCAGATTCATTTTTTTTTATTCCTTTTTTCTTTTTTTTGTTACCGGCTCCTGCGGAAGAACTGAATACCTACTCACTAAAATCACCACGAGAGCCATCAGCTTGGCCTTTGGTGAAGTGCCTCAAAACTTTTCATCGTCGGGGTACCTCGATGCCTCTACATATTATCCTCTGACGGTATGCACGGTACGCATTAGTCACCATCAAATGATTCGAACAGCCAAAATGTAATAAGAAAGAAAGAAAGAAGAAAATATTCTTTATTTGCCCACATTGAATAATACTAAACTTATCAACTAGAGCGAAAAGGTGGTCTTATCGCTAAGGTAGCGATAAAACTTTATTAACGCTTTATATTTGTGACCAGAAATTGTGTTATTATAATTTTTGTATGCGCAAAAGATGAATTTAAAATTGCTTGGAAATGCTTAATTTTTTATTAAACTCGATAAAAAAACAACTTTACCTATTACATAGATACTAATGCACACATTCTTTTTCCCTTTAACTACTTATAAAACTCACATACTCTCTTTTCGAACCTGAAGATTCACAATATGAATATAATTATCAGTATAGAGATGCATGACGCACGAGGGACGCCACAACTAACAAGAGCCGTCCGTCTGTCCGTCTCACGTGTTTAACACGTAAATATTTTAATAATTCATAATCCTGGCAGGTATGTTGACCAGCACAAAGCTGTATTTTATAGTTTAGACTTTAGAGCAAATTAGCATTGAAGCGGATTAGCTACTTAGTCACTACCCATATGTAGCTATCAGACAAACTCTCTAACGGCACTGAATATTTGTAACTAAATATTGTCATGTTGTCATGTGTAAATATTTATATATTCATATTTTCAGTGATTGTTGGCTGTCCACAAAGATAATAATTGCAACTTGACCTTATTCTAAAATTGAATTCTTTACATTGGATATGTTAATCCCCGTTTCCATCTCTGTAGAGCAACCTACTCCAACAACCACGTCTCTTTTTCGCTCGTGGACTTGTCGAAACGATTTCTTCCTCACTACGCTCCATAAAGGAAGATGCCAAAGAGTATCTAAGTTTTAAACTTTGGTATTCTATTTTTCCTCTTCTTTCCTTGTTCGTGTCTCTTCTTGGTCGTGATGGGTTTTTTTGTTCTATCAGATTTAGCTCTATGCAGCTTTTGGTCATTCTGATTCTCCACTGGATTTTCCTTGTACTGTTCAATTATTAGATTTATTATACAAATTTTCTTTCAAACTCGAGACCAGTTCATTCATATTAACGAGTATAGTGTACTATTCCAACAAATACCTATAACTACAAGAAAATAGGAGGAGCAGGAAGTAATTTCAATTAAAGGCATAGGTGTAACAGAATATTCTTTAACATCGCCTAGCTTCCCTTGTGTAACAGTCGCTAAAATCTTTTAATACGGCTCAATAAAAAAATAACCTTATGCGTATGAGTAAAGGGTTTATTATTTATGGCAAAGTGTTGCTATAGTAATTATACTGAGGCTTTTACCTGGCAACCCCGTAATTATCCTATTAGAAGGCGATGCGCGCCATGATGGCATAAAATAAGTCGTATATTAACTGTTTATGTATCTGCAGTGAGTTCTTGCTTTTTTGCAGCTCTTTAAAAGTGTGTAATGCGTTTTTATGGAGGCAGTTAAATTTCTTGGATATCTCTAATGATTTAGAATTGTTTGTACTTAAGAGCTAATAGGTATAACCACTTGCTAGGCTTACGCAGGTGATATTGTGTGTGAATGTGCGTGTATGTATGAATATATTGAAAGCGAAACAATTGATATTGAATGCTTGTGTGAAGATGTGTGAGTGTGTGAGCGCGCGTGTATGTATTGAAAGCTTAAATTTACTTGAATTGCGATCTATTGCGATTGGCCAGAGTATAATCCAGTGCTCCAGAGGAAAATGTTTTATAATTTTCAATTACATCTGATGTAACAGACGTCATGCTCTATTCCAAATTGAACTCGCATGACCGCCGCAAAGTAACTGCTATGGCCCATGGAAAGGAAGAATAATATGTGAATGACTGTGGATGTCGCCAGACACTAAAAGACTGCCGCTTGCTTGTTTACCCCCTTATACTAGATATAAGAATGTTCTGTGATCTGTAGTGAAAAAAAACAAGCGAGAAAATGCGCATATCGGTATGTGGTTAGGTATTATAATCAAAAATATTTTTAATCTAATTTTAGCGCCTCGATTAAATGCTTCATCTAATTCTTTTTTTCATGTTTTTATCTTATTATGGAACATACACATAGTAAGTTTTTTATGTACCTAAAACATTAACAGGTTCTGTAGATGTGTTTTACACCTATATTGTATGAGAGAGAGGTACCGGTCGGTCACACCCGATCCGCCTGCACTGCAGCAAGTGCACTCCCTATCCCACTTACTAAATATTTAAATGTAATAATATAAATTTTATGTTTTATCTATTTTATCTTTTGCGACGGTGTTCTTATGTACAAATAAACTCCTTAGCCACGAATATTAAGAGGAATCAAACGCCTAAGATGAATCTTCAATTTTGGACGTGGGTCCAAAAAAAAGGTAAAAATATTTTGACAGCTCACATAATAGCTGGCAGGATTGAGACCGCATGGCGTGAGGTGCTGGAGCCCGAGGTACCTGGGGTGTGGCGGAGCCCCCGCCCGCTTCGGTTACGAGGTTGTGACGTGATAAAAAGCTCTGCCGGCTGAGTGTAGAACAGATGTAATTCGGTAGTAAGTAGAGATTTCGGTTTTTTAATAATATGGTTAAGGATCAGTCGCTTTTGATTCTTCTCGTTGCTTTCTCTTGCCTTCCTTCCAATGAAACTGACGAGCAGCTACAGCATAGATGTCACTTGGCGACAGTGTAGTGTGAGCTAGAGGCACTAACCCGGTCGTGGCGGCTCCATTCTGCTTCAATAATCATGCCACTATCTCTTATGAAATGGATGTTACCTCTTCGATGAGATGTCGTTTTCATCTAGATTATAGGTTTTAACCTGCATCCATGCAGCTCTATGTTTCTGTAAGGATGACGATTGGAATTGCGGGTCGAATGATCCGGGTCTGATCCCGACTCCCGACATCTCTGTTGGGCTGTAAGTAGCTCCCGTGCATTAGAGAGAACATATAGACACACCAACTGTTGAAGCCACACTCCTATGTGGCTTGGACGGTTTGCATTTTCAATTTTGTTTTCTATTATAATATTACCTAATGATTACTATAGACTATAATATAATCATGCTAATGGTAAAATTCAACTGCTTTTGTAGTAATTACGAAGCAATTGAAAATTATTTAGAACTAGCAGGTGCCTGCGACGTCTTTCGCGTAGCGTAGTAATATTATAATCAAAGTGATTTGTTATTGTTTGCTTTCAGTGTGCCGAAATTCCGATTTCCCGTAGGAATGAGCTATTTTACCGCAGTAAAAAGTGTTTTTGATGTTGACCCGGCTTAGTATCTATACACCACAAAAAGTTTTATTCGAATCCATCCCGTAGTTTCGGAGATCAGTCTGGACAAACAGATAAACGGACAAACAGACAGACAAAAGAATTTAATAAAATTAAAGTGTTCTACATTTTAACATCGCCCCCAATTAGTTTTTCGTAAATATATTCAATGTACAGACGCAGAACTTTACCGTTTTATTACATGTATAGATATATAGATGATTATTTTTACGTCAAATGGAACACATAATTTCAGTTCACAATTGTTTTTCGATAATAATTTACCTACATTATTTTATTTTATTGATTGTTTCTCTCTTTATTATTCTGCACATCTTTGGCTTTAGCTCATTAATAAACCATAAATAAGACGAGTTTTGTGTGCATATTAACGCTATTAAATATATGTAGATATGAGTTATTACTTTTTGGATATTGCAACAGACGGTCAGCTCATTTAAATAGTTTTTAATTCACTCACCTGCACTATCTTCATAAACTACACACTTCATACACGATTTACATATATAGATATCTATTCCTTTCGAAATGTCAGCCTTTAATGAATATTTATAGAGCCGCCATTAAAATAATGGCTACAATAATCATCTTATAAAGAGGCAAATCAACTGGCGAGCCAGCTGTATAATAAATACATAAATAAATATTACTGTATGATATATGTACAAATTGGCTATCAATCACATTTGTATGCTAACATATGTGTTAAGAAATGGCACAATACATCTTTTATGTGGGTCCAAATAAGTTACGATATTATTAACTTATGTTGCCCTGGTATATTGCTTATAATTTAACTAGGTGTGATACTTTGTGTATGTGGTCTAATTTTGTCTTCGAAGGGAAATACGCCAAGTACGTCCTAACCAAAATGTACCTATAATATACTATCCGATTTGTCTGAGAAAACGTTCGGGAAAGCTAAAATACGCTTTTTAACTCGACGTACCTATCTAATTCCTACTGATGCATGTAAGTATTTCTTATCATAAAATACCTATAACATATAATCTATACATAATATAGGTGATGAAACAGTATTCTGTCAGTCATTCTGTCTGTGTCTTGTGCGGCTTTCACGCAAAAACTACTGGACGGATTTTGATGAAAGTTTTGTTATATAGGTAATAGTGCTCGGTAACATTTAGGCTATAATTTATCAAATAACGAAAAATTTAAAACTATACACTATTGTAGGGCAAAATAACGGATTGACAATTCGGCCACATAACATTACACGTTACCATGACAACGTATTTCCAATAATGACAAGACAACGACTGGCGGGCCGACTAGTTGTTATTATACTTACTTATTTCTTAATCAAAATTTGTGACGAATTTACTATGGTAAAATTACTATTTTAATATTAACAATCATTTTTTTATCTGTTCTGACAAATATTATCTCAACGACTAGCCTGTCATAATAAATATAATATTTCGTCACTATTTATTATTTAATAGACACCAAACGGCGCAGATTTATTGTAGCAAATATTTTTTTAAACAAATTTATTTCGATTTTTTACTTTTGATGCTGAATGATCTTGCTAAACTAGCACACCAGTTTAGCAAGATCATGCTCAATCTAGTTTTTTTTCTTGTCGCGTTGAAGGAGAATGTTAATATTTTCAGATGGTTTCTGCAAAGACAAATCGTGATTGGCTGTGTAGTTAGATTGTGCAGTGTATGTTGGTGTATATATGTATATAAATCTTGTTGGTTTTATATATTATACAGAGATATGCGAGAGGTTGGACCATTAATAATCACCGTCGCACGCGACATTCGCAGCTTCGATCAACTATTAAGTTCTTTGTGTCCTGCTGCCAGCCATGGTGTTGCATGTGCCACAAAGGAGAAGGTAGCAAGATGGCAAGAGATATAGATTTAGAAATACAAACGAAAATATTACAGATAGGTACCTATACAATGCAGCATCAATCGTCTTCAATTAAAAATAACAAAATTGTCAAATCAGAGAGTAAATTTACACACGTTAATAGGTCGTGCTTTTTTTTAGGTAAGTGTGTAGAATTGTGCTATGCTCTAAAAATATCTAAATCAATTTCATGTCACATTTAGACTTTCAAAATTGTTTAGCTGATTTTTATAAAATAATATTTATTTATTCTGTAGATCTTCTAAGGAGTCGTAAAGTATATTTGACCTTTTTTCTGATATTGTCAAACTAATGCAGCAAATATTATAAAAATATAGCTTTTTTGAATTTCGAATCCTGATAAACACAGCCTATATAAATTCTCCCGCTGACTGTACCTACAGCTGTAATAGACAAACTAAACCAATTACTGTTTCTTGACCGATGGTGGTTTTGCAGTTTAACACAATGTGTTAAATGTAAACCTACGTTATGCGGGCGGTAGGTGGGTGGTCCCATTGTCACGGCATTTCACCTATCTAATATGTATTTTATTTTGCATAGAAAGTGTCTATGCCAATTGGACATTATCATAAGAACTGATGATGAGATTTAACATTATCATAAGAGATTTGAGCCATCACCGTCGGGAGGTACGTTTAACCTATTGTTGACATGATATCACGGCAGTAACAGCTACTTGCTCACGTGACACTGTCCGAAAGTGACAATTACGTTATCGCGTTTCGTGCGGTATGAAAGTGTCCAGTGGTCTATTGAATGGAAGGGCGTAGGAGGATAACACATCTGCATAACAGTTATGCGGATATTAGGCGTCGGTAGTCATGAAAAAGCTTCTACTGTACGTTTCTCCGCCTGTTTCAGCGATCCGTAAAGTAAACTGCCTTATATGCAGATTGAGTGTTTTACAATTTACGCGGTATCCCGGCTGAGACATAGCAAACTATTATTATTTATAGGTAAACTCTTTTTATTTAGCATTGAGTGGAGAGAAACATGTAATACCGGGGCCAATATATAATAACCTCGGCATTGAGACACCGAAAGAAGGAGAAGACAAATACTACCAATCGCGACAGATGGACATGTGAGAAACAGTTATTTTCCCGGACACGACCTGATCCACCAGCCATTACCACCGTCTCATTTTAAAAATCAACAAATTATACCGCAATTTAAATACCGCGACAATTGTTCCATTGTCAATAATTCAAGAAAATAAATCAAAACGGCCCACTTTCAACAATCTTTTTGTTCTATATTGTTTACAAATAATTGTATTGTGTTCCAAAACCCAATCTGAACATAAACAAACGTGGCACGCGTAAAACAGTAGTGCCACTCGAAGCTTTTATTGAGCACAGAACAATAACACAAAAGTTGCCATTCAAAGAGAACGAGTCAATTTTCAACGGTGTAAACACTGCATTGTCTATGCCGGATGACGTGTGGGACGATTCTATAGTTTTTCTGTGATCTGTCACTGTTAATGTCAATATTTTGGCGTGTTAGTGACGCAGTTGGCGGGAAACAGAAACGAGTGACTAGAATAAGTACGAAGGATTCCGTATAATATTTACTTTAATTTTTATTATAGATATATGTATTGTTAAATCATTCAACAGATTTTTACTTAATGGATCTGATCTGACAAATGTATTACCTAGGTATATTTAATTAACACAGAGTGCGAACAACATCAACAAGTCTGAGTCAGCAGGTCGACAATTACAAAAAAATTACTCTCAACTATATGGAATTAATTTCACTGTCTCATAGTAACTCAAATAGAACACATATATTAAATATTTATCATATTATCCGATATAAAAATATAATATATGAATAGGTAGGTATATAGGTGAAGGTTGCGATCATTGGACCGGCTCTTTCATTGGACCACCTAATTTTTTCAAAAACTATGCATGTTACAACGAGTTCAATACGTTGATAGGCAACCTAACAGCACCCCTTGCCCCCTCGCCAAACCTCAGTGCCCTCGCGACGTGTGGCACGTAGTGACGTATGCACTTGTGTCAGCGGTGATCGTGATATAAAACCGAGCCATTAACAAACCCATGTAAGTAGCATTGTATTTATTTATGTTTGATGATTGTATTGTGTCCGAATAGCAAATTTATCTGTGCTTACAGAGACTATGAAGTTTTTTACCTACCTTTGCACGTTTTTTAATACCCGCTCTCATTATGTTGATATACCTAGTTGCCATCAATGGACCACAATGGTGACGCCATTATTGGACCGGCCCAATCAAAGAAACTTAGCGAATTGCTTATTTTCATTTAGTATAATTCTGAAAAATGTTCTTCTCTGTGTGAATTTCATATTGCAATAGTTACAAATGCAAAATATCTAAATTTATATTTTAACCTTTTATTTTTTTTTACATAAAAAATTAAATTAAAATATATAAATGGCATTATTATTGTACAGTATTGAAAATGTAATATCAAAGTTAATAAATAGATTTTCGTATTGTCTATTTTTATATTGCACGTATCTAGATATCTTATACCTACGTACCTTTTTGTTATAATCGGATTATATTTGTATATTCCAGAATGTCGGTAGAAAAAAAAATAAGGAAAATATATTCTTGGAATGAAGCTGGTATGAAATTTGTAGCAGAATTTTTAAGAAAAAAGCTATAGGATAACATGAAGCGATGATAACATGATAACATGAAGTCTATGGCGTTCCAAAAGCCTCATTAAAAAGAAGATTGAACGGTAAAAACCAAAACGCTGTGGAAGAAGTTCAGATAATTTAGGATCAGAAGGAGATTAGAAGAAAGAGAATTAAGGGATCACATTGTTGAAATGAAGAATTCTTTGTTTGGTATTACTCCCAAAGATGTCAAGAGAAGCCTTCCAATTTGATAAAAAAAATATATGATTATTATAAAAACTTTAAAAAAAAAAGTAATTTTCATTTTGTGTTTCATTTGAGTCACCTTCATTGGACCGTTAATACAAATGTTACTAAGTCCAATGATGGCAACTTAGTGGTCCATTCGTGGCAACGGTGGTCCAAAGAAAGCAACTCCTCATTGAAGAGTTATGTTAATATATCTGTAAAACCTCTCAACTTTCATGGCCAATAATTTATATATCATTAATTTACACAAAAAGCAATGAATTCCAGCAATTGGTTTTCATTTGTTGGTCATATTTCGAGAAATAGGATGTCTTAAAGTTAAGTGGTCCAATCATCGCAACCTTCCCCTATTATTAATTGCAAAGTCTAATTAATTCAATCCTTAATACTGTTTTCTTCCATTCATCGTTAAATAAAAACATATAACATGAATTCTTATTTCAATTTTAAATTTGAATATGGAACTCCGTTTTCAACGTACTGAATAGTCAAATACCAATTACGTTACGGTTGGCACTAATGTATTCGGACAAATTCGTCCACTTACTCACCAGTGCGTTCAATTATTCAAGAAAAGTCAATTTCCCCTGTATTTAAGGTTAAAAATTGTCTGATTAGATGTAACGACAGCTAGTACTTAGCGGTAAATTGATTATTGCAAGTTGTCCACATCGCAGGTATGAAATTATATTGTTCGGTTATTACAATAGATCTTTTAATGAAGGCGAGACAAACAGTTTTTTGGATTCGAGAATATATTTTCTAACCACTATAATGTTAGTACATTATAAGAAAAAGGAAACATTTGTCAGTAGGTTTGTAAGTATTTGGGGTTAGGTATTTTTTTATCTTTGCGTGGTGGACCATGGAACCTGCATCGGAAATTGTATACCTATATACAAATAGCTATAAAATATCTATATATCTTACATATAATTTTATTTATTTTATTACCTGTAGGTACTGTTAAAAAGTATTTTGTTACATTTTATCTGTAATCTTAATAGATATCATACTACCTACAATTAGGTAAATTCTGATTGTACCTACTATTGTATTACCTAGAACTAAATAAAATTAAAGCGATATATATAACTCTTGATTTGCTAAATCTGAAGTTATGAATCTGTCGGTCTCCTGAAAAATGTGGCCAAACGCGAGTCGGACTCGCATACCGAGGGATGTACGTACATTTCATTTTATATAGGTAAGTTAAAAAAGTTATATTTACGGCGCCCGCAAATATTTGTATAAATTTGAATTATTTTATTAGTGGCATAATTATGATTTCTCTATTTTTATTATTTGTTGTGAAAACGGAAACAAAAATACATCATCTCCTCCG
>LUGF01059898.1:1291184-1302646 GCA_001625245.1 Calycopis cecrops
GATTAGCATCTAGTACAAAAACATGTTAACATAATATTACTAAAAGGTAAATTCTACTTATGGGCAGCTAACAAATAGGTAACCATATTTAAAAGCGTTTTATTCATGGTTCATGGTCTCTAAAAGCCCGTCGTGTCTTTTTACTAAATATTGCCCTACCAACAAAAGATTAACAATATCTAATTCCATAAATTTTTCCATTATTAATACTTCTATACTAATAATATAAAGCTGATGAGTTTGTTTTTTTGGTTTGTTTGTTTGAACGTGCTAATCTCGGGAACTACAGGTCCGATTTGAAAAGTTCTTTCAGTATTAGATAGCCTATTTAGCGAAGATAGCCACTACTACTTTTTAACCGACAGTGTTAAAAAACGGATTCACGTAAACGAAGTTGCGAGCGTCCGCTAGTTGTAAAATAAATATGTAATTAAAGCTATTGCGTTAAAATATATTAGATACCTAAAAGATAGTAGTTAAATCTGCTGCTCAATTGTATTGTGCATTGCATTGAGTTAGATAAATAGGTTATTAACGTCACGCCAACGTGACTGTTTAAATTGAAACTAAGCAGATTGTAAATAAGCTTCTGCAGCATTTATTAGCATTCAAGTATCAAGGGATAAAATAATGGGAATGTCGTACAAATGTTGATTGAAATACGTGTTAGACCTGCTACTTAAGATGAGCGTAAAAGTAAATGAATGATGTTCAGTGATCGGAGAGGCGACTTATTTTAGATAGCGTCCCTTTATTAAAATAAACATTGTGACAGTAGCGATGGTTAGACCAGAATACAATATTTAGTAAAAGCAGACAGCAATTTAGGCTGTAGTGACTTTATAAATTAAACAAATAAATATGAACAAGAAAAGAGCCTTAACTCCTTAACAGCTGGAGCAATTTTGAACAAAGATAGCTAATTAAGAACCACTGTAAGAAAATGGGCTTTTAAATTAAAAAAATGCATCGAATCGGTCCATTTGTTTGAAAATTACGATGGCGACCCACAGTTCACACAAACACATAGCATCGACTTCAACTTTGCCTTCTTTTTGCGTAGGAGCTTATGATATTATTTTTATATTTACCTTTCATTAGCTTGCACTTCCAGCTATGAATCGTTGCCAACGGCGTTTATTTATTACGGTCAAGTAAATATTTCAACACTTTATTCACAGGTACCATTTTCAGAACACATTGTGTTAAACAAGAGTCAAGACTCCACAAAAAATGCTTCATGGTCAACCATGTCTATATTAGGACTAGGCCAATCCTTGCCGACGACAATATCAAGAATAGCATACATTCGCAACATTCGACTAATACTGTCTTCATTAAAGAAACTAATATTTAGTTTTGCTGCTGTTACACTGATGCGCTGCAAAATCCCATAGGTTTTTAACTTAAATAGTCGATGCTTATTGACAGTAGGCAATCAAATAACACAGATTATATTTGCACAGTTAGCTACAACTTCAGAAAGTATGCGAAAGTAAGGATATCACACGGTAGATTGAAAGGTATATGATTATGATTAGGTATACCTGTATACATTTTTTGTTTGCGTATTTTCTTTTCTACGAGTATCAAGTTACGCGAATAATATGGAAACCTTCATTATTATATGAGTTTCTGACAATAACCGAAATTCTATAAGCGAACGCGAAGAGTGAACTTTGCATGATTTATCTGTGGTGGATTTGTCCTAATATTTTCCACTAAACAAAAGCCAAGCTGCTGCAAGAAGACTTTGGTATTTTTGAGGCTTAAGCCATTTGAGAAGTACCTACATAAATATAATATTTTTGATAAGCATCTTCATCGATAGATCGAAGGAGTTGTGTCAAGTCTGGGTCGGACCAATACTGTTATTAGCGTTTTTAATAACAGTGCGGAGTGAGGAAGTAGGCGGTGCTACACACGCGCGCCTCGGAGTGCACCTGAAGCCGTTGGTCCTACGCCTGATTTCTTTCTAGTGTTGGGCTTTAGTCCTATGAAAATAGGAGAATGCAGGAATGTAGAGTTACAATGATAATGTCGTCGTAGCCGAATTATGGCAATCTGTCTCTTTAGGGACGAATCATCTGTTCAGGACATATTATGGAAGGCACACCAGTGTTAGCGCAGACAATTGCGGCCTCTGTTACCTACCTCAATCTTTAATTCTGATGCGGCACTTCGATATGGCTGCGAAATCAGGCACAGGACCTGTCTGGACGTACTCTGCGAGGTACAAGATTGTAACACCGCCATTTTTTGGACTCCTGACTGATATTAGAAATTGGGAATTCCCAATAACACTCTTCGGTATAATAGGCAAACGAGGTGTCCGAGTCATTTTATGTCCGCTTAGAGGCCATTCAGATGCGCGGCTATGGGCTTGCCACTAGACCACGAGGCAATCGAATACTCTACATTCGATTTTTTCGGTGTCTGCGCACAAACTAGTGTTCGTGCACTATACTTAATACATTCTAAGTAGTGTGAAATGGTCCCCTTGGCTGGAATTCAGCTAGGCGGAATATATTGACTGAGGCATGCACGGTAAACTCTATCTTATAACTTCTAACAATAGAATAGTTTTAGATATTCTACTCAATCTTCGATATTTGTTTCATAAATGTATTAGTAATTTGTAAAAGCTAGTTTGGGAGTCCGTATGGGTCCGTGCCCCGTGGTGGGCCTCGTTACATCATATAGTGAATACCAAGCTCACAGGACTATAAAAACTACAATGCAACTTTATAAATTTGTTGAGCAGACGAATTCATGTTGGTTTAACACCAATAATATACCACCACCACCACCAAATAACAACATGTAGGTTTGGTAACGAATACTCGTTTGTATGGAACTAGTTCGTGAAGTCTGTTAGGTACTACTTCGATTTAAGGATCAAATCTGATGATTATGATTCTTTTCACGGATTCTACCGCGTTTAATACAAATATCCACTTGTAGAATATGGCAGAATCCGCAATGAACGAGTCTATCAATTCGTCGTTCCTTGATATATACAGAAAATATAATGATATGTATAATGGTGTTGCAAACGCGATAGTATCCGTTAAAAGAAACGTAATCATGTGCTCGCGTAACCATATAATAAAAACTAATTTTAATGTTATTACAATCATAGGTATGTGTCAATGTTAGCTCAGTGCAGCCGAATTGGGCCGGCACGACCGGGGAGTTTCCTACCGCTTACACGTTTTGCCCGGTATGTATTCATCCGGTGGCCCATGAAGGAGGAAGGAGGAAGAGGGAAACGGATCTGTACCTCTATGCGAATGTCTATGGGCGTCGTTAGTCGGGATTAATAGTATAAGGTACACAGTAACAGTACAGGTAACAGTAGGAGCCATTAAAAAAAAGTATAGATTAAGGAATATTTCGTGAAATACAAACAGGATCTTCGATTTTCTTCAGTTCACCTATATTTTGTTTTCTTCTTTATTCAGTGATTTTATTTTAATAATATAATTTATTACTGTATTCATTGATTGATAATTGTAAATAAATATTCTGACTCGAAAGCCTTAAAAGTAACTTCCACCTTAATCTTCAATCACTACATAGTAAAACAAACTCGCTTTCCGCCGTCTGTGTGTTGCTTAGATCTTTGAAATTATGAAACATATTTTGATGGGGTTTTTTTAATAGATAGAGTGATTCAAGAGGAAGGTTTATATGTATAATAACTCCATTTTTGAAGTCCGATATCCACGCGGGCGAAACTGCGGGCGGAAACTAGTAATGTAATATAAAAGGAGAATTTTAGATCTTACATTTAAAAGAAGTTTATTTATAAGTATTTATTATTAGCGCGGCCAGGTGTAAGGACAATACCTAGGTACACGCGCAGTACCTACCTAACCAACTCGGGCTACTTACTATGCTAAAAACATTGTTATCTTGACGTTTATCTACACTAATAATTTTGTTTGTTTGTATCGATTAGACTGGAAAGTTAATGTGTAACCGCTTTTAATAATAGAAAGCTTCATTATCAAAAAGTAATATAGTGCTTTACTAAGATGGAACAATTTATATATTTTTGACGCCCAAAAAGTGGGCATGGGCCGGCTACTCAGAGATAAAGATAAAAGTGTGTCAAAAACTAATATCAATAATTTTACTAGACGTACGGCGTACAAGTATGTTTGTTCAAACGAACAACATTAAATTAAAAATAATCAAACAAAACTGTCCGTGAAAGTTAAATTATGATTATTAGATTAATTGAGAGAAGCCCATGTTTTACAGACGAATAAAGGCTAACGATTGTCAGACCAGTGTCAGACTTGCAGGGCACACACAATACTATAATAATATCAAGTACTACACGCTACAGAACCAAGTTATTCAATTTTCATTCCCATCTCTTAGATCGTAAAGTAAGTTATTATTGTTACGGTACAAATACATTATTTACGCAAGTTATGAAAGGACTGTCAAAATTAACGACCCCCGATTGGATGGGTGACCGCATCGGATCGTAAAGTCCGAAACACACCAATGAAGTATCAATTCGTTGAAACCCGAAACAGGATAAGATAAAATTTATAATTAAAGATAAAAAATAACGAAGGTAAAGGCATTCAATTAAACAGCCAGTGTCAGTTACGCGGAGACGATGTCATTACTTTTAGGTGGGGCGCAGACGAGGGCATCGGAGGGCCCCGTTAAATGTTTGTGGGCCCTCTGCGGGGCCCAGGAGGTTGTTCGGAGGCTTGTTGAAAAATGCAGGAAGTGTCGATACATTTTTTGCAAAGACTCAGGTTGCTGTCCCAGTTTCATTTTGAAATTGTCGGCTCTGATGATGAGATACAATAAATGCATTCAGTAGGTGGTCACGTGGGAAGTTCGGACCGACTGATCGGTGGCTATACCTATCTTTCGTATTACCTACCTACTCTAAGATACCTATGCCTACCTATGCGTTACCCCCTTTACCCATCTTCAGGCTGGGTTATTCGGTTTCGGAAAAAAATATCTCTGCGTATCACATCCAACCCTGGTATTACGAAGCCAAGGGATATGTGATAAACTCTATTCGGTTGGAATTACGGTTGCCAGGTTTCAGGATTTAGCGGAACGTATCCAGCTTTAATAGTTGTGTCAGGCCAAATTTGCATACCTAAATCTTTTGTTAGCTTTTGTTAGGCGTTGGAAGAGTTTATCAAAAAGTTCGCGAGAGTTTGATTATGTTAGAGTAAAGCTCAAAAAAAAAATAACAAGTGCATGAAACAAAAAACTACCATATGTTTTCTTTAAAAATTCAGTGTCAGACTTTCAGGGCAAATATCCGGCTAAATTTGAGCCTATGTCAGGCTTTTTGATTTTTGGGCCTGGCAAATCTAGATGGAATGCATCATTGGACTTTTAGCAGTATCTTACAATATTTAAAATAAATCATACTGGTAAAAACCTGCTTTGTTTTCGCTCGTTTGACAGATAATTATTATAGCTAACAAAAGTAACATACTTACAACATACTACCTACTCTAGCGCTCGTCATGTAGGTAACATAGATATAATTCTAGCCTAAGGCAAATCCTGATACAATATTACTACACGCCTAAATACCAGGTTGAGACATTTTAGATTAAGATATAGAATTTTATATACAGAATGTTGTCATAAATTATCTGGATAAATATAACGATTTAGGAACGCACTATGTGATACTACTCAAAGCAACATAAATCTTTTTAAAAAAAAAAAACATTTTTAATTTTATTACCTACATATTTTAACGTAGGGGCCCTCTCGTTGCGTATATCTAGGGCCCTCTCGTTGCGTTGAAGGAAAACTTCAGTATTTGAAATTCACCTAACTTCTACACCTTTGACAACCCCGTATCGAAAACTGTAAATGACATGTCTGAGAGATTTAATTGTCAAATGGAAAAGCCCTTTAATAGATTAACACTTAATGTACGTTCGTCCTAAACGAATTTTGGGAACCAATTAAAAAAACAGTTTTAAATCACTCCCCAAAATGCAGTCGGCCCCATCTAAACCTGTAATTATCACGCCAACAAAAAAAAAGTATATTCGGTCCGCCATCTTGGATCGCCGGGAACGGGGCAGAGGATGTTTAAAAACTTAATTTTATACGTCGTTTGTTGGAATCATTTTCGTGGGGATATAGTAATCAGAAGCGACTGGTTTCGCCCCTGACTCCGTTCGTAATGGCGGTCTCTATGTTAATGCTATTTCGTCCGGTTTAGTTCTGAATGAAGACTCATTTTAAACACCTTACTTTGGATGAAAAAAAAAATGAGATATTATTCTTATACGACAGTTTCGATAGTAAAGGACATGTAATTTTTTTTTTAACTTAAATTTGTGCTGTAGAAACAAAAAAAAGCCTATTGCAGCTTCATCATCAGTATTTTTTTTTGTATCTTGTTGTGAGTTAAAATAGTATGTTTTTTCATGGGAAAATCCTCATAGGACACTCGCCGCCCCTGGATTAGGGGGCGGGTGACGCCGAACTCTTACCGACTAAAACCACGGTCACCTTCTTCGACTTAGAATTTTAAGACTCCGGGACCTCCTAGATGGTACTTGTACGGTGCCCTAAAGTGTGTAATTTGTCATATTTGCCTCAATCTAACATATTATGACCCTGAACACTACTACCCTTCGTCCCGCATTTCCAGGGTAAATTTCCTCGGTCTCTGTTACGCTCGGCTCTTACTTTTTGTGACATTACAATGTCAGGAAAAGTAAGCAGAGCGTTCCATCCACTGACACTCTTATGGTTTCCGCACACTTATCAACTCGGAATGGGATCGTAAACGCCTCGCCTAGAAATGCGAAAACGATACGATTACGTTACGTTTCTCATTAGTGTGCGTTGCAGTATGAAGTTTCATACAAAGAATACTGATCGGCTCGGGGTGATACAGGTACGGTTCCGAGTTGATAAGTGTGCTGCGACCATTAACCGTAACTCAGCAACATCGACTTGGACAGATCATTGCTGACTACGGGACAGAGCGCCGTACGCTCCCCACTCCGAGCTGGACATTCTTGGAGGATACGTTCAGCCGAGTCTTCCTGGCTGCCACAGTGTTGACAGGCAACAATTGCCACTCCTCTAATCCGGCACCAATAGGTTCTAAAACAATTATTCTGCAGCTCTATCTCTACAGGTGCTAGCAGAGCTGATAGCACTCCTTCATCCAGATCCCAAAGCAATATTCTACCAGGAATGCATTCGGCATCATAGGAGACAGTGCGGTTAATAGCTAATTTAACTAATATAACCGTGCTCGGAGAGACCGCGGGTCCATCGCTAGTATGTCAATTAGTAGGATCATCTGGGAGGATGATACTAGGTGCGGTTTCACACACGTACAGTATATTTATTCTAAGGGAACATTCATTTACAGTAGTTACGTGTTTCTCCCGATTATTTTTCATCCAAATTCCTTCATTAGATTTTTCGTGAAGGTATAACAAACATTATATAAAGTTTTGCATTTTTTGACATTTATCATCGCGCTTTGTTTAATTCAATTATAGAACACAAATTGATTTTTTTTATTTCATGCTGAAAAACTAAAACGTATACCTACCTATACCTAGCATAGGTTATGCGATAGACCCTGGATGTAGTCGAATAGTGTTTACATGGTAATAGCCCATACATGGTTTGACATTAATTAAAGCTCCTCTATATCAATATGTAATATTTTAGCCAATGAACAATATGCCAGCCACCAATCATATTAGGAGGGGTAGAGAATACAGGCTGCTGGGTTTAATTGTCTTCACCTGATACCGTCGAACGTAAGCCTACCAATCACGCCACGGCAAAGAGTCACTGAGAGGCCCGACTCTTTGTTATTTTGTGTACCAGTATGGCAAAAATTATACCTAAGCATCAGAAAATCCGCATAGCAGTTCGACAATGAATCCTAATTTTGTACGAAAACAACGCATACCTCGTTTTATTTTACTATAACCAATTACGCATAAATGTTGATTAACAACAATTACCTAATTCATAATTATAATTAGATAATTAAACACGAACAGTTCGCAGTTTAAAGTTTTACTATATTATTTTCGTGTTTGGGCGAGTTCCTTTGCATCCACTAGTTTTACGTAATGGCTTTAGTAAGCGTCAATGTGTTTATAAAGTGGAACAAAGAAATATTTCTTGCTTCCAGAACTTGTTCTTGTTTTCAAAGGAAAATCAATAGCTCTCCACGCCAAGTCTCTACCTGTGACCGACCACCATCGGTTTAGACATTTCGTTAACCAAAGCTGCCGTTCTGCATCCACGTCAAGTCTCTACCTGTGACCGACCACCATCGGTTTAGACATTTCGTTAACCAAAGCTGCCGTTTTGCATTCCATGCAGGACACACTACAAGAGTGGTTCCATTGTGGAAGGAAGTCGCCGTCATCTCGCGTTCAATTTTACGCAGATACTTTCCGAAGCATTCATGAGCCGTTAATATTCGTGTAATTCGGTGAGTCCTCGTCTTCGATCTATCCCAGTTGGAAATATTGGCAGGACTTCTACTACATATTGGTGGACATGGCGCTGCTTCGAGAGCTTGCAGCTCTGCAGCGTAAGCCAGCGAGCCGGTGAGACGTAACCGGACACCGCCATCGACCGTACCGTTCGGAGGTCTCGTGTGGTGCTATATCTAAGTCCAGTTCGGATATTTTTGAGATGATTGTTTCTACCTCAAGCTCTTTAGTAGTCTCTAAGATGTTCCTGACAGCAACAATTAGAGTATATTCTGCAAGCGCACTGTGTAGACGCCTTCAGGAAGCATGACATGTAGGACGGTATCGTATGCGAGGTTCCATAAAACTGGAGCAGAACGGATTTCTGTGGTACCAAACAAATTATATCTCACTGGTTTGGTTCATATAGGTAAAATACCTGTTATGAAGGTAGTCACAGGTAATCGTCTGCAAATAGAGAGGAATGTCGTTTTGCACAAGTTAAATTATAATTGCGTCTCAGGATACGGAATTGAGAGCATTGACAATGTCAAGGCCTAAGGCCACCCCGCCCCGAGGCGCAGTTTGTTCAGACAAGGAGTGGACGCGCATTATTGCACAGACCGATGTCCTTGCCGGAAATCGAACTAGCTATCAGCAAAATTGGGACCTATATATAGCAGCCGTAAAGTACTGACATATATTACAATTATTTATTCCGATATTTTAGAGAAATAGTTAGTTCTCTATAATGAAATAAATAATAGTAAAATGAATTTGTTGCACGTCATAAAATCTATACAAATTATGAATAAAGTAAATTCAAAATATAAAATTATTATTAAAAATTATACAATTAATAAAATTATTTTAAATTACAATATCTAATTAATTAATTAGCTTAAAAATAAAATTAAAGATATCAGTGTTATAAATTAAAATCAAAAATATTTAATGCCAAATTGAAATTATATGTTAGTATTATAACAAAGGAGATTTAAGGTCCGCAATTGCGGAACGACGGACGGACGAAGATATTTTTGGTTTCTATATTAACACGTCTAGAATGTTTAACATAATCATAATAAGAACGTTCAGAATAATAATTGTGTATATATTAGGTAGTTTAGTAGGGAATCGTTTATTTTATAATTGAACATTAATTATGTTAATATAATTGTAATTACACAAGCCGAACAAAGCGTGCGGCGCGAGTTTATTTCTTGTACAAATCGTATAATTAATGAAAATATTAATTAACAAGCATATTTAATGAGATGTGGAGCGAAATACGCGATTTGAAAGAGTTTCTTTTCAATTTATAAAGACTTTTTACATGCTTAGGAATTTACTATCATCGTCATGTATGTTCATCTTCATCACCACTTTCTACGACCAACGCCGGGTTGAGCTCGGGCGGGCCCGGGGTTTGGAGAACTTGGGGTTGAGAGGGGGCCCTTATATGAGTACAACGATCTTATTGCCCTTAAGCCTTGCTGGCCCCGGGCTGCTGCCCCCCTACTCCCCTACCGGAATCCGGCGCTGCCTTCGTCTACTCTTAAACGCCAATAGTAAGGGATTTAGAAAATAAGTAAATAGTTCATTTTTAATTTGTACACCACGAGGGCAAACTCTGAGACTTATTATTACTATTATTCTTGAGATGGCTTCTTGAACTCTAACATTGGCAACAACGGTGAGGGCATCGGCGTTGCCAATGTTAGAGTTGACTCTAAAACTGTCCTGGGGCAGGCTGAAAATGTTAGTAAAGATATCGAGGCGTAGGAAATTATTTTTGTGATTGTTCTAAACATAAATAAGAGTCAGGGGGCATAAGATTTCATTAATTAATTTTTTTGAACTTCTTGCATATTGTTATAATTAAGTTGTATTCATTGGAAAAATTAAAGTTTCTCGGATTGTCCTCGAATTCACCGTAGTAAATTAACCTGGTAATACGACGCGCGACGGTAATCTAGCAATAAAGTTTAGCTAATTCGGTAGGTGAAAATCTTTACAATACAAGCCACTGTAAATGATATTTTCTTCAACTGTTAAAATTTTGGGAGGCTAAAAAAAGCATTTTTGTAAGTGTTACAAGTATCCAATCTTTATAAAGAAATTCTTTATCGATATTATCGTGGTAGTAAAAATTGGTAGTTGTGTCCTGTTGCTGAGAGATGAGCACTACCATGCCTACGGCTGTAGCGGGGGCACATTTGTCGGATTTTGTTACGTGGGACTTTATCCGTAATTTCCACACAACCGTAGGATGTAGTGCCACGCTGCATGCATGCAGCCGAATTGGGCCGGCACGACCGAGGGGACCTCTCGCTTACACGACACCGGCGTAAAGTGACGGCTGTGCTGTCGCGTTTCGTGCGGTGTGTAAGTAGCCGGTGGGCCATATAGGAAGGAGAGTGATGGAGGGCAACGCATCTGTATAGTCTCCGTGCGGATGTCTATGGGCGTCTACAGTCATGAAAATGACTCCTACTGCTCGTTTGCCCCTTATAGGTACTATTAAAAAAAAAAAGGATGCCGTCACGGCTCGGTGGCAATGCGTAAATAAACTTCCTCAAGAAAAGAAAAAAAACACCTACCAAATTATTCTGTGCTTTCACTCACAAAAGCACTATATTATGTCTCGCGTTCTTCCCCGGGTAAAAGTATCAATGAATTCCTGATTCACATTAGACATAAATGTTCAAAAATCCTTTATTTATTTATTAAAGGAACCTAGACCTACCAAATTTCGAGCTGCTGGATACAGTAGGTACTTTCGGCTGTGCGTTGATATTATAAGTTGGTTTCGTCTTTTATATATACCTAGGTGTCGTCTTTTATACATACCTTGTACCAATATAGATTATGAATCATTCTCCCTAGTTGCGTAGCTTTGTTAATATTTATGTGCACACACTTTGAGAATTTACCTACAGCTATAGATAAAATTCGGCCACGGCTAGTATATAAACAATT
>LUGF01059898.1:1303662-1331903 GCA_001625245.1 Calycopis cecrops
CGTAAGATTATCAATTAACTCCTGATTCACATTAGACATAAATGTTCAAAAATATGCGGAGCCTAGGTCATGAAAGCTAGAAAGATTGTATCACCTAGGCGACAGTCTAAATCAAACATCTCGATCGGTTCAGCATTTATGCTGCGCGTTGAATATCAGCCAATACGTCAACATGTTGCTTTATATAGTCTAGCTATGCCAGCGATTTCACCCGCTTTTAATTTGAAAATCCCTGATGTTCCATATTAAATTCGATCCCCTATTTAACCCCTTAGAGATAGAATTTCTAAAAATCCTTTCTTAGTGCCCCCTTAAATCATGAAAGGAACCTGTACCTACCAAATTTCGAGCTTCTGGATATAGTAGGTACTTTCGGTTGTGCGTTGATATTATAAGTTGATTTCGTCTTTTACATATACGTGTCGTCTTTTATTCCTATATACATATATATTATATATACCTACCTTGTACCAATATAGATTATGAATCATTCTACCTAGTTGCGTAGCTTTGTTAATATTTATGTGCTCACACTTTTAGAATACACAGCTATAGATAAAATTCGGCCATGGGCTAGATAGTAATAATTAATTAATTGAATTATTAAATTAATTAATTGTTATAATCTAGTAGTTGCCAGTGCCACGTTGAAGTCTCGTGCTTCTAATTAGGACTGCACTTAAAAAACTAGCCATTCAACTTAAACAAAATCAGTAGGTTCAATACAATTTCTTAAAAATAATCCTGTAAGAGGTAGTGCCACACTGCATGCTTGCATGCAGTCGAATTGGGCCGGTACGACCGGGGAGGTACCTCTCGCTTACACGAGACTGGCGTAAAGTGACAGCTGTGCCGTCGCGTTTCGTGCGGTGTGTAAGTAGCCGGTGGCCCATGGAGGTAGGAGGAGCAAGGAGGGCAGCGCATCTGTGTGGACTCTATGCCGATGTTTGTGGGCGTCGGTAGTCATGAAAATGGCTCCGGCTGCTCGTTTGCCCTACTATAACATAAAAAAAAAATAGTTCTTTCATAATAATAGATAAGCTATATTATAAATGATGACATAATAACTGATATTTTAATTAAAAACTATCTGTTTAGGAGATGACATAGGTACATATATTAGCAGTAGAAAGTCTATATGGCTGGGAGTGGTACATAGTCATTGGCATTACCACAATGAGGTCCAGTGGTTGACTGATAAGGTCTGATAATAATGACGATTTCTCGCGTAAACGGGATGCAGGTATGTCATCGATTCCATAGTCTCATTTGTAAATGTATATAAAAAAGAAATTGCGACCGCTACGTGGACCGTAATAAAAAATAAACGTATCGTCCCTAAATATATAATTTACCTCAAAGTAATATATTCAACTAGAATTACGACCCGATTAATACATTTATAATGCACGCATCCCTTTCCCACACACGAGATTGCTAGCCCATCCCGCTCTAATGTCATTTTGAAAATGGAACACTGCGTGAGCGCATGAAATTAGTCCCGCTTTTTCATCTCCAGCCGCGCTCGATTTGAATTTGGAAGCTTTTTATTTTTTTATCGGTGCCGAAGGACGTTGAAAGCGGCCATGTTGCTTGTTTTTTTTTAATTATCAGTGTTTCCGAGGAACATACTTAAAGCTGCCAGTTTTTTTGGATAAAATTTATATTTTTCGGTAGAATGTCGTTTGTGTAAATTGCATCTGTTCAACGAATGTACAGAGTGATCATTTTACATTAAAAATATATTTTAATCATGTCAATACTAGGTACAGTAAGTGCATCTTGTTATGACATCTCAAAAAGCATTTGTCGTCTGGTCTTAAAATTCAGCAGCTGTTTCTCTTTATTTTATTAACATGGTAATGAAAAGTAATTATACGATTATACGAATTATATGATATTTATCGCAGTGTTTGCCACCATCCTCTGTTTGAGAATAGCCTAAAAATAATATAATTCTAAAAAAATAAACAAACTTACTACACAATATTGCGTTGAGTTTGAGTTGAAACTTGGTGCTTTTCAAATCACCCAAACAAACAAAAGGAATATTATGTCACCATCAGATCAAACTAATTAGATGGGGTAAGAAAAAAGAACAACTACACGCCGCATAGGCATTCTTATTTGACATTAAATAAATAAAAAGTTTATAAATCAGCCTGTATACAGTCATATATCTTTTTGTTTAATTTCGTTTAGATTATTACGTTTTGTCTCACCGACGCGACGGACAGGTGACTTTTTATATATACATAATTTACCTCCCGTTTCTTTCTCTGTGGCTTTCTATCCATTAGATATTTATACCTAATAACGTTTTTCTGTTGCCTTCTGTTACTCTTTAATTATTTGTATCTAATTGTATGAGAAATGTTGATAAATTAATAATATTTGACAAATTATCATTTTCATTCGTCTTGTATGAAAAATTTACTGGTCATTGAAAAAGTGTTATATTACAGACTAAACTGTTTTTTAAATTATGACGCTTCTATATTTCCCATCATCGTTGGCAAATAATGATAGATGGTTGAAGTTAATAATTATGTAGTGATGTAAAAAAATAGGTTTATTACTCGGACGTCGATTCATATGAAGTTCCTTTAGCGATAATAAATAGTATTCGTACACAATAATGTTTAAAACATTATACTTTTGTACGAATACTATTTATTTATTATGGGTAGGTATTATATTTGCCTAAAAGATTTCACTTGATCTAGGATCTGGTAGGGTACTAAATTCAACCTTTGGGTGGACCAGGACTGGGTAAATCTACTTAATTATTCTTGATGATACTTAAAAGTTTACACTTTTAGGTGTCCTCAAGAATAATTAATAAAATGTTGTATCCCTGGACTGATGTCTAAGTTACCTACTAAATATTTAACAATTTTATTGTTAAATTGAAAGTTGTCTATTAATATTAATGTCCACTATTATTGCCCGGTATAGTCCGTTACGTTATTAGTAATGTCGGCTGTATGAAAAATGGTGTCCTTCTAATTTGGGCTACATTAGACAGCTTATGCGTATTTTCAGACACAAGTATATTCTTTATTCCCTCTTTCCCCTATGCTGATGTGAAGGCAGTCCGACATAGGTACCTACAGGACCAACAGGTTAACATGCTCTCTTAGCCACCGGGGTCTAACATAGCCAACTTCCCGACTATGGACTGTTACTTATTATAAAATGAAAAGTCTATTGGGACTTTTTGGTCGCACAGGGACTGTGATGCGTGCTTACTAGTGGCAAATGTGTAAGTGAAGCAAGAGGCAGTGGTATTTTTTTTATATTGCTATTATCTAATTAAATGATTATAATGACACTGGTAATGATTATTCGTCCACTGGGTGCTCTATCAGTGAACGCAAAGACTAGCCACTAGTATGGCGCTAGCCCCCGAGTTTATGTAGCACTTAAATACAATCGGGGGACTTTAATATAGTGGTGGTGGACTTGTGTGTCAAGATAATATTAATAAATCCTTCCCTCTTCTCCCCCCGCAGATCTGTAAAGCAATTACTAAATAAACACGGTGGTGGGCAAATGTAAGGGTGCGTCGGAGGGCGGTGCATTAGCGATCTTTTGTGAACACACCTGGCCTATCCCATTATTGTACTGCCACCACGATTTCGTGAAAATATGAGAGTAGTCCTTGGCGACGTCAGCATTATGCATTTAAACGAATTTAATATTTTTTTTCTTAAAATATTATACTTTTAAATATACATATAATTTTAAGCGTGTAGATACTATAATATTTTACCATGTATATCTGGATGCCTCGTTGGACGATGCAAGGGTGTGTGGCGAAGCGCTGCTTCTTAGTGAGGGAACCTGACCCCAAAAAACGGTCTTACGTCTCTGACCTCAGTAGGCAGGTTAAGGTTTGTCGTACCAACGTCCCTATTGGAGTAGTCCGTTCCCACCTGAAGGACTGCCTAGTCGTCGAGGTGCCCTGTTTTTAATAGATCTGGGGTATTTCAGCAGAGGCAGTTGATGGTACTGGCGGGGTTTAAGTGGATATTCAGTACAGCAGCAAAACACACCCGGCACCCACCCGGGACTGGTAGGAGTGAATGTAAATCCATTTGCCGCAAAACCAAAAATTAAAAATCTTGCTATGGTATTTAATTACTTCTCACCAGCAATGGGCACTTGTATACAATCGTCTGCTGTAAAGAACGATGTAAATAATTAACGAATACGGTACAGTCAGTTATAGTATTTTTATTGTACCTAATATGCTTAGATCATTTTACTAAATGATCTAAGCTAACTAGTGATCCCGCGAAGATCAAAACTCGATCAAAATGAAACTCTTTTGTAATTAAAAACTAAATATCATATTACATGTTATGCCATCGTAACTAAGGTAAACAATTTATGTAGAATTTTCAACACTTGTAAAAGACATAGAAACTGCATCAATAATTACGTGTGTCTCATATATCATTGTGTCAAATTCATGGTAGTGTGTGTAAAGTTTTATTTATTTAATTAAAATACTATATAAAGCTTAATATTAATAAAATATTAGCGTTCTGCACTTCTCTTACACACAAACTATATGTGTGCCAAATTTCATAAACTTCCGTCCGCGCAATTTTCGTAAAATGTTAAAAAAACGTTACTGAAATTTTTGCTTTACGTACCTATCAATGTAAATATGATATTATACAAGCTCCGATTCCGTTCTATTGACACATGCGCTATAAAAACTACACTACGAAAAAATACACCTTGCTAATGAACTTTAATAGTTTATAAAATTAGACTCTTCAAGTATTTTAAGTATCTAAACATACACATATTTCTTAAGTTTACATATCGCCTCGATATATAATTTATTTGATTTTATAAAGTGAGTTATATTTATTACAAGGCCTTGTTTGGATTATTGCCATTAGTAACTAACTAGGTATGAATGTATAAAAGCTAACTAACTTATTTATAATTAAAAAAAAACTCATGGTCACCCTCGCCATCCCTTAGCGGTGAAATCATATTTCGTAATCCGACAAACATTTTTCTTCATGCCGTGGGTGTATCCGCGGCCGCTCTATCTCTTTGTTAATTTCAAACCTTTATAATTAATGGACTGACTATTGTGTGCAGTTTGTTTTGGCGTTCATTGAAATAGGCCTATGTACGTAGGTACTGTTTGAGTTTGGGGAAAATTGTGCGTTCTCTAACCGTGATGTGCTCCTGAATTCTGCCTTCAACAGTAGTTTCTATTAACTACACTGTTTAAAGATATTGAAGAGTACAAATCATATCATAGCAAGGACACTGTCCATTCTCACATTTTTCTATTCCGCCAGGACGCCAATCCAAGATGACTGTGTTATCCAGCGTAGGACTAACGGTGGAATATTCTCCTAACACCGCCAACTTCCTCACAGCTAATTACAAATTCCTAAAAAATTTCGTCAAACTAACACTTCGAAATCGGGATCTCGGAATCCACAAATTAATATGCTTACCATTAGACCAACGAGGCAAGTCCATTTACCTTTTGGTTTCAAATAAAACTTTTTTTTTTGCAAATGGCACCTAAATCCTTACAACACACTTTTTTATTTTATTATTCGGTATTGTAGCATTAGTTAATTAAACCCCCCTCTTAATTATATTTAACCACGGTCGGTGGTGGTAACGGGGGTTCGGAGGTTTTTAAATTTCTCTATCCGACAAAAGGCCAACGAATTATGTAAACGAGCACCAACAAAGAAAAGCATTAGGGGCCGTTAACGATTTCTATGCAGGCTCGATTATGTTACGAATCTTTTGACTACGGTGACAATCATCATTTGATAATATGGGACATATATTGGTGTATGTCGAGGCTGTTGATGCTCAGATATAAATGGCTATAATGTTGGTACAAATTATAAATAAATTTATACGAAGAATGATTAAATGCGATTGCCAATACTAAGCCTGATCTAAAGAGTTCAAACTTTAGGCCTTAACTGAAAAATCTTTAAGGCAAAGTATTTGCATTTATGTAAAAAATATAATTCAATCCATTTTTATTTTTAGATTCACACTAGCCGACCTGATTGTGCATTGCTGTGACTGTTACATTAGTGGGTTTCGGACATTAGTCCGGACAAACATCGTGACATGAGCTTTATATGTACTAGCCTAGTATATGTATTTATATGCCTCGTTACTCCAACACGGAAAATATGCCCCAATTATAAGATTATAATTTGATTTATGCCAAATTTGAACTAAATCTGTTTCGTAGCTTTGCGTGAACTTAGGTAATTACAGTACTAATAGGATTAGGATATCAATGAATTATGTATATTCAGTACTAACTTATTCTGAAGATAAGAAATACATGAGGATATGGTTAAAAAATAAAATTACAAATGGTATGGTGTGGTCACCTCACACAATGTTCACATGGCATAGTTCCACCAACATTACTCAATTTTGTAATGGTCATTTTTATTCATAAATTATAAGCTCTATGTGGCTTTACATAGCGACTATTATTAAATACACCTCACGTATCTACATCTAACATTATACCAACAGAATTATATAGAAATTATGTTTTTAACTATTTAGATACACCCCAACAATATTTTTATGTCCCTCCAATTAACGTAATGAAAATATAATCCTCAGGAGTCAGCCTTTAGGCCTCCCATGGATCATGATCATTATCAGCTTTTTAAGTCCACTGCATAACTTAGTTCATTTTCAACGAACACTTAGACGTTGTTGTTTGGTTCTATCCTTTGATTATTTACTAAATAAAGAAAGTATTGATGTAAAAACTAAACAGTTAATGTCAGTTACGGTGTCTATATTATTGGAATGATATAGTTTTTTTATTCGTAATCTACAATAATCACAAGATCTTGAAGTACATCATGATTCAAGGTTACATGCTTGTAAGTGGGCATGTATCAAAATCCCATTGTATCCTATCCAAATATATAATCTCTTACGTCTCTAAAACTTATTATTTACCATTGACAAATATTAATATATAAAATTAAAGAAAAATATATTATATTAAATTTCATATGTTTATCAAATTTTCTAGCTTTATCCGCGACCTAGTTCCTTCGACTCATGTCATGCTTCAATTTCCACGAAGAAATGACAATATACTTTATTAACTATAGGTATACTTCTCTCTATCAGTACCTAGATATGTTAGATCAAGTCAAAACTCTACAGTGTCAAATCGTAGCCCGATTTTTTTAATATATAGCTATGTAAATATACATTTCTGTTTCTATTATGGCTATGTAACATTTTCTGACGAACTTTAATTTAGTCATATTCCAATCCGGCTAACCGTTGACTCGCCCTAATACAAAACGGCCCTGTTTATGTAAACGGCTAGCTGTAATGTAATACAGCGATCTATACGATTCGACTGCGACATACGTGAGATTTCAAATAATAATACTCATGATAAAACCCCACTAAGTACCTATGATAAGCAATAAATACAATATGAGGCTATATGAAAATATAATCAGATACTTTAACCGAAAATAAAATACACATTCCGAAAGGAGGCCAGATTTATGAACACAAAAGATAATTAGTTACACATGTAGACAGTATCTAACCGATGATCATACAAGGTACAAATTTTCATATTGTTTACAGAAAATCCGATAATGGCGCGCCCCGCCACGCCCGCGCGGGAACTTTGACAGCTGTCACCGCAGCCATGGCGGCGGATTGATTGCGTTCGTGAACTTTTAATGTGCTTCTGTTCGAATGTTCAGTAACACGTTATTATCTGGAAAATTATGTTCAAAATCTTGAGGCAAGTAGGCATTAAACTATAAAATAATTTATGAACTACATGTAACTACCCAAAACAGAATATATCACTACATAGTGTAAAACAAAGTCGCTTTCCTCCGTCTGTGTGCCTGAATGCTTAGATCTTCAACATTATGCAACAGATTTTGATGGGGTTTCTTTGAATAGATAGAGTGATTCAAGGGGAATTATATAATAACTCCATTTTTGAAGTCCAAAATCCACGTGAGTGAAGCTGCGGGTGGAAGCTAGTACCTATCTATATATTTTTAGAGCTGGTAAATAAAAAGGAAATTATACTAATAATTTAGGAATGAAGAATTAATTTTAACTCGATTAAGTATACAACCAATTCAATAGGCGAACAAGTCGTACCGACGTAGATTATCAAATAGCCGTAGGAAATACCGGAGTTTGAATGCCGATGCTGAATAGACCTCGTAAGGATGATAAAGTCAAGCAGAATGTTATTGGTAACATAAGGGAAACATTTAACACCTAGTACAAGCTAGTACCTAATTTAGTAAACGCATACATTTCCTTCTACAAAATTAGCAGAACACTATGACGGTGGAATCGGCACAATAATCACAGTTGCAGAAAGACAAGGAGTAAGAGGTAGTGCCACAGTACATGCTTGCATGCAGTCGAATTGGGCCGGCACGACCGGGGAGGTACCTCTCGCTTACACGAGACTGGCGTAAAGTGACAGCTGTGCTGTCGCGTTTCGTGCGGTGTGTAAGTAGCCGGTGGCCCATGGAGGTGGGAGGAGAACGGAGGGCAGCGCATCTGTATAGCCCCTATGCGGATGTTTGTGGTCGTCGGTAGTCATGAAAATGGCTCCGGCTGCGCGTTTGCCCTCCTATATCATAAAAAAAATACACATTATCCTTTTCAGTCTTTTTCATATATTACTTTCTTACATACAAACTTCCAGACACCTTAGACAACTACATAATTACTTATACAATTAGTGCGGTAGATCGCACTCAATTTGTATATTTTGATTTATTTTTAGAATTTTATAAAGAGGCTATTCTGCTATTACTATGCCATGAAGTCACAAAGCCTTTGTGTCAGTGGAAGAACAACTATTTCGCAAATAATTACAAGAACTAACCCATCAAATATAAACATGCGACATTTACGTAACAAAGAACACAACACGTGCTGGATAATACATACTTTGGTGTCTTCCACAATAATTTTAATACGCGAGTGATACAGAATTGCTAGGTTTGCTAAACCTAACCACTGTCTTATAATACTAACACCATGTATTGGGGAATGCGCCGGACTTTTACTGCCGGTGCTTTATGTACGTATAGTCAATGTATGCAGGAAATATATTTGGCTTTAACAATTTCAATTTCGAAAAAAAATTTTCGTCAATAGTTGTATTAAGAGAAAGTAACATTTTTGCCTCTTACAATTCACACCCAAAGTATTTTTTACAAATGTGAATCTTAAATCTGTGTTTGACACTCGATTTTGTCTGCCTACACAATTATCATAAGATTGTTAATGTTATTTATTTTGAGCTTTATATATTTTTTTTAATCTTGGTTTAATTTCAAATAGCAAATGTAATTACAATATTATGACACGTTTAATATGTTTATTCTTTGTGATGAAGTGAACGAATTAGATTCAAAATTGAAGCGGTAGATGGCGCTGAAGGCTCCAAGATTTAAAAAGCAAAACTAACCTCGCAAATTCACAGCTAAAGAAAAAAAAATAAAAACACGGGTTATTAAATTTTTACCTATATCAATAATGTATGTAGGCAAAGATTCATTTTAATTTTCTTAGACAATAAACAAGTCAAAAGCATCTATATAACCAATGAATGAAGCTATCGGACTCACCTATTCAACCTAACATTAAACCACATGAAATCACCAGCACTTTCACAGGAAACGCGAACTTTTAGGTGTGAATAAAAGTATCTTCCCCGATCGCGCCAGCTCAATTCAGCCACAACACGACGGTGACCACACATAACTATTTGCGTGGACCAATCAAATTACTAAACTGCCTTCGCCGGGTGCTGCATCATAGCCACCGGGACTTAAGCCGGTAGTTAGATACGGCGGTTATTTTCTGCTTTCCAATAAATACATCGGCGGGTCGCAACCGTTAAATAATACGACAGTGTTAATTGTAGCAGTGCGTCCACTTAACTAGCGGGTGCTGCTTCTGGGTATTGTTTTATGGTGTGTAACCACGTAATAGGCCGTCTAATCGCTGGTACCTAAACGTTTATAGGTTGATACGATTTTTACACGCCTTGTCTATGGTCTATCTTAGTTTAGTTAGTGTTATAAATACGTAAGTTTCTCAGCATGGATGCCTATGTTTGTTACTCTTACTTACTCTTTTACAAAAATTAAAGGGAAAGAATCGAATGAAATGAGGCACGGATATAGTTTACAGTCTGAAGTAACATAATAATCTAACTTAACTACTAAAAATTAATTGTTCCCTATATTATCGCTATATTAGGTACCTATATGCCCCCCCCTCTCCCCCCTCATCTGAAGATGCTGCCACCATATCTTGAGGGCTTGCGTGCCATTGTGATCCCTAAGGCTATGCTGGACAGGGCTTGGGGTGAGATGCCAGAGTAAAAGCAGCTCAGCTGGAGACGGTCCTCCACCCATCCCTCTGAATCAGCAGATGTGGGTGTGGAATAGGATAACTGGTGAATCCGATTTCGAACCATGTGTCGAGGCATGGGCATGGTGACACGCTCCTTTGGAGTACTGGGGTTAGGATGGGAACCTGACCCCATTGCACGGTTCCGGCGTGATAGTAGGGACGATTGAAAGGCAGCCAAAAATACCCAAGGACAAGAAATCAAAGCGGCCGAAGGCACCTGCAGGGGTTTAGTCGGTAGGGGCAACCCAATTGCTGAGGAGGTGATGCCTCGCAAGGCGACGGCGGAACGTATCCGACAAGAAGGTTCACATGAATGCCCACGCCTTAGTCGGGTAAGAGTTCGTAGAAGGCACTACGCTACGCTCTGTCATACCAAATACGCATTCGGGGTTCTAGGATGGGCAACTGACCCTTTGAGAAGAGCGTCCCTTCAAATGGAACCAGACAGACACTGGGGTGTCTTGTTGCTGGTAAATCCGGAATACCCCTCACTACAGCGGCCGAGCTCTAACATTAAATTGTCGTTGCTGTAGGTATAGTTTTGGAAAGTTTTGTAAAACCACTTAGCTTTATCATTCATTATGTTAATCACAATCATTTTCATTGGACATCCTCTCAGAAACGAAGATATCCCTATGTATGTATAAGTATATTTTTTTACCCTATGGTTCGGTTTAATATTATGTTACTAGCTTCCACCTGCAGCTACTCCCGCGTGGATTTTGGACTTTAAAAATTGAGTTATTGTTACTGTTGCGTAATTTTAAAGATCCAAGCATACACACAGATGGCGGAAAGCCACTTTGTTTTATACCATGTAGTGATTATTAAAGTGTCAAATAGCTATTGGAACGAACCTATACCCCCGTTCGGTCGTGGGAGACAGGGCGCACGGCAACAACACACTTAGACGTCTCCTCCCGCAGCCCCTCCTGGCTGCAGAGGCCAGAGAACTCCTTCCCACGCAGCCAGAGCGGGCCCAAGGCCAAGCCCACTCGAAGCGACCCCTCTTGGGATCCCTCTTGGCTTCACCGTGGTGGTCCCCGCCACGGTTACTAAGCCCCCTCACCACGACAAGGTGGAGATCCGTCGAGGGGGGAGTAGGTACAATTGATCCTTATATTATTGTATTAGCGACATATTATTATTTTATAATGGTTTGAAATGAGTGGCCACCTCCATTGGACACAGTACCATTATCAAGTTTCTTTGTTTATTAAACCTATTAATGTAGGTACGTATTTGTGATGTTAATAATTGTTACAGTTATCAATTATTATTTTTTCTTTTTTCTTTCTAGTTTCATCTTTCTTAAAGCAATGTTAGCAACCCTAAGAGGGTTTTGCCAGTTTTGTATCTACATAATATTATGAAATCTTGACGGGAGTTTAGCATTATTACGACCTTTCATGCCAATTGCACCAGCCCCTTAGCACGAATCCCTGTTCTGAATCTAGGCATACTCTATAGCCTGAACACATTCAAAAATGGTACTCAACCTCATCTCGTAAGGTTTATTTTTGAATGTAAATAGCGTAAGTGCTAGAAACATCTATTTGCGTAGCCACGTGTGTGGTCCTGCTTCCGTGTAAACAGCGTGGCTACCGACTTTGTTTTGAATAACCTACCGGATGTTAATTATCCATCTGTAATTTAATTTATAACTGAGACCACGAAATATGGCAATTGCTTTTTATAGGAATACGAGTACAACTAACGGCAAAGACATGGAAGTTATGTCGTAGGGCCTTTGAGAATTTAGAGGCCAAAATAATCGACGAATATTACTTTACCGTACCTATATAAATAATATAAGGATACATTTAAGTAGTTTGTTTGGTAGTAATTACGTGTGTAAGTAGTAGAGCAGTAGTGTAGACGAGTAGGCAGGTACTTGATATAGTACAGTCACGAGCAATAATATGTACACACTTTAGCACCCTGTCACAATAACTTTCTTTGACAAGTCAAAGCAATAAAATGGAATTTCAAAAATACAAATTATGACAAGATACTAAAGTGTATATATATTATTGCTCGTAACTGTACGTGTGTAAGCATCGGCCTGACGTTACTTGTTTCTTTAGTTTTCTTCTGCTGTAATAAAAAAATATTCATAGTCCTACTGGCCGAATTTCAGTTGCAGCGGCCAGCTCTAAAGAGACTTGCCAACTGCTCAGGAAAAACTTAATAGGTTACCTACCTAGACTGACCTTATAGTGCACAAATGGTTCGTAGTGACAGATACAAATTAATTCCCTCATTCCCCTATTCTGACAAGACGGCAAACAGCTCAGAGGCTTACAGGACTAAGATCGCCGACTTTGAAAATTCAACTTTACACTTTTTAGTCCGACCAGGGACTCGTATCCGCGATTTACAACTAGACCTAATTTCTATTAGATCTAGTTGTAAATCACGTCATCATAATTTATACTCATATTTCTTTATGAGTATAAATTATAATAGATAATATTAGAGATATATATTAGAAGAGATAAATAGTTGAATTGAAGAGAAATAGATATTATATTACTTAGAGTCAAGTTTGGTGAAAATGTGTAGTAAATGGAAATGCTTGTGATAGAAAATGTTTTAGAATTAAAATCATACGATTAACGCTGCTCCTTGTTTTCTTGCTCTCCTTTTATCCAAATCTCTTCCCATTAATTGGTGTGTGCTAGTTGTATATAAATAAGTTATCCTTATAGATATACTGATCTTAAATGGAATCTAAATGGAATGTTAGGCGCATAATAAATTATTAATTAATAAGAATTAATTCAAGCAACAGGTCAAGATTATTATGAATATAAATCGCTTGTTACACCATTGATGAAATGTAAATTATCTATTCCCACATGTGTTATGATGCATGTTATTTAATTTATAGTTTTAATTTATTGAGTTATAATAATATGTGTTACGCAGCTTTTGACTAGGAAAGCTGTGCTGTCGTAAACTGACGTCATTAGAACGTAACTTGAAAAACGTCACTTGATCGCTTAGATTTTTTTTTCGAAACTGAATTGATGCTGCGGAAGGAAATAGAAGTCAAATGTAGGTGCACTAGATTGCTACAAGTGCTAGTCGGGTAACGAGACTAGGTATGGGGAAGAAATCCGCCCCCTCTTTCGCAGATGTGAGAAATGCGTTCCGATATTTGCGTTGTAATATGCGTCTTAAAATTAATAAGCTTCATCACGGATCAAGCTTAAACTGCCTTGACCTTCAGTTGCTATAATTGGAGGGTCCCGGATCTACAGGTAACAGGATCTCTCTTTCTTCTTAATTGTAGATCTTTTGTCGTTGGAATTATTTTTTACCTCCATATCTTGCTTTATATGATCAGTATATTGTTCTTGGGCTCTCTCATTGCTTCTGTTTTCCCTTCTACTATATTCTTAATGAAAGCGTCTTATCGTATGAGGTGTCCAAACATCTCTTCTCTCGTGTCTTTTGTAAGGCTTTGAGGAGAATCGTTTGCTCTCCTACTAGTTTGAAAACTTTCTCGTAACTTTTTTTCTCTAGTTATAAGTAGGTACCTACATCCCTATCCGCCTCCAGAAGCAGATTGACTATTACCTATAGGTTGACTAAGTAAGACTTGTATTTTGTTGTTTTATACCTATTAAGCAATCAAAATATCAAACATAGTTGTCACAGTACTATTACTATACTTCATTTATTACCTATAGGAACTTTGTGCGAGGTTTATTGTAGTTCTTTTTTAATAATTCTCATCTGTATGAAGAAGATATATTATTTAATTGTGTTTCAGAATAAAATAATTAAAAATACCAATTTGTCTGTCTGTCAACATAAAAGTGTTAACACAAACACACTTGCTCCACATAAACAGATATGACTAAACAATTACGTTTAGAAACACAAACAACAATGGCGCGCGGATTGACACTTGACAGCTATTTAGGCGGGAAGACTGAGTGACAGCTTCGGCTCGTTAGCGACGCCATGTTTGCTTTCTTTTTTATTAACATTGCCTAGGATGACAAGGTAAATTCGGTTCGTGCCTCAACATTTGATACTATGTTTTTTAGATATATTTGTTTAACGCTACCACGAAATAAAAAATTAGGCTTAGGTAAAGCTTTCAATGTTTTCTTCTATATTCAAGCAATGCAATATGGTAGAGATAGAGCCACAAAAAATTATGTGTAGGTGCGTAAAATCGACACATCGTATTTTTTGCTAGATTAAAGGTTCAATCAATTTTGTTTTCCCATATAACAATTTTTAACACCAGCGTGAGTGGGAAAGGCTTTTGGCACTGTTCTCAGCTGATTGATTTGCAGTACTTTAAATTTATAACGTTTTGAATATTTTAAATGCAGGCAGATATTGAAGGTAGATTTTTTTTACATTAGCTATTATTATAATCCTAATACACGATTTAAATTCTTTATCAGTATAAATAAAATTCTTTTTCCTCTGACTCTTGTGGAGGAGGAGGGTCATTGCCAAGTGTTGCTGCTGGTTGTTATTTTTGTTTTGTTTTATTTGTGTGTTTTATTATTGTTGTTATTTTCTGCTTTTGAGTGTCAGATATAAATTTATTATTATCGTTTAGGTATTTTAAATTACGAAGGCCGTAAACTTTTTCTTAGAAAAGTTTGTGGTCTACCTTATCACTTATCTACAAAGAGTAAATAGAGTCCAGTGATTTGTATTCGCTATTAAGCTAGTGTCAAACGCTACGTCATCAACGGAAATACAAATGAATATGAAATAAATACTTGAAGCGTTATTAGTGACACGCCAGGAATATTCTTTTCAATACTTCCTCTCAAAGGTTAGGGTCAAACTAAATTTGAATAAAAAGTCGTGGATACATAGAAGTTCTGGTAAAGGGTAAGACAAAAAAATACGAGTTCTAAGTGTGATTTAAGGGGAGGTGTACCTTGTTTTGTGAATTTGTTACTGAATAATAAGTGTTTAAAGATTTTTCTGTTTGGCACTGGAGTAGTTAGTACCTTATCCGTTAGTTTCTTCTGGCTGGAACAGCATTTTCTCTTCTTTTGTGGTAAAAAAGTATAATATGACCACAATGCTTTTTAGGGATCCACATTTATAAGGGTACCAAGCAAAAACTACCGCGTAGACGTAAACGGTTTTTTCTCCCACTGCTGTTCTATCACCTCTTCAAAAATAATGATTACGCAGCATAAGTGTGCGTTGGATAAAAAATCACAATGAATTCCTCTATCACGAAAAAAATAGATTACTTTCAGAAAAACGTAATAGGCAGATATTTTAATCTTGTCACTCGAAAACTTTTATAGCTACGCAAAATTATGGATGTTTCCATCATCTCTCCCATTGTGCAGTGGGCAAAATAAAACTCCGCTTTTTATTTCGCATTGGAGATGCCTAGGTATATAAAACAACGAAGTTCCCTTCGTGGAGTGTCTTCACGAACGTAGGTACACTTTGCCGTCCATACACCATTTTTAGTACTGTTTTAAGTGTATAAATTGTAATGTAAATGTAATACATTCATGGATTCACCCACAAAGAGAAAAGCGGCTGATTTACATGACACAAACAAGAGTTTAATGTTGATATTAGCCGTGACCAGGAATTAATAAACTCAAAGGACATAAGAAAAGATTATACAGATTTTCTTTTCTTAGGAAAGTGAGACTGTGGAAAATAGACAAGTATTTAGGTATTGGAAAATGCGTTCTTCTTTAGTAATAAATAAGTACCTAGTAGGTAAATTTAAAGTATAAACATATTCAAAATCTGCTCGACCGCGAAATATGAGGGGTATTCCATCAACTTCTTAATACCTTTCGTAGGTTTGGGCTTATTTAAATTCAGTACCTACGATCAATTTGTTGCTACATCTAATTGCTATAAAAAACGGGCTTGGCCCACCACTCGATTCCACTGCTGCTACTACTGTGTCCCGGGGATCGACATTGCTATAGGTGCCTATTAAATTAGTCAAATAGCTACCCACGATTATAGAATTCGGAGCACCTACCTACTTAGGTATATAATTATTATCACAGTCTTACAAACTGCTCAAACTATCGTCCTTGTCTACTAAATGGTAATTTTTAAATTTCTATTTGTAAAATAAACTCAGCGGTACCCAGAGAAACAAATATAAAAACTATTTACCTACCTCCCTACATTGCTATCTAAGGTAGGTATTAACGCCCAGTGTTCAATAATGCCCGAATGACAAAAATAGGACATAATGCCGCACGAGTATCTTTAAACTTCACGCACGCATAGAATAAACCTCAAAATGATTGAAGAATTAATAATTAAGAAGAAGATTATGGAACAGGAGGACCAGTGCGATCCACATCTCAAGGACACCGACAGTACACGCTGTTATTCAAAAAAATACTCCGACAAATTCGTAAGTTTTAGTTTATTTTCTATGACTTACATTTCTAAATTGGTGATCGCTCATTTTCGATACCTTTATTTCATATCTTATTGACAATTTAATTCATTTGTTTGTAATTATGTGTTAAAATATGAGAACTAGGTAGAAGGTACCAATTAGGTAATAACACCCTGTAAAGAGAGCTTGGGCTTCAATAGCCTGTTTGGGCGCTATTATCCTTAAATAGGCAATCAAAATATTGGCATGTAGGTATATCATAATGATTTGCTTTTTACAGATCGGGGAAATATATAGCTCTCATTCCACACGTAAGAGAAGATGTCATGAGAAGTCATGGTCTGAAGACTCTTTGAAGTTTAAGTTATAATGCTGTACTTAATTTACGGGTATTAATTGACACACTAGACTGGGGCGACATTAGACATCAGGTACGTTTGATAGCGCCCAATAAACATTTTATAATTATCTCTATTTTTATTTCAAATTTCTTGTGGCGAAATGTGCTGGACGTGTTACAAAATTTAAATATACCTAATTAGTATTTGTAGTTTAGGTAAATAATGATAATTATAGTGCTGTCTAAAAAAGACAGTATACCTAATAAACTTTTAAGTTTTGTACGGCTGTAAGTCCAATTATTTGTTTTTATAAAAAAAAAGCAAATTAATATATGGGCGTTATTAAAAACTAAGTATATGTTCAATAACGAGCCAAACGGGATAGGTATTCAAAAATCCTTTGTTTGAAGAAAATTATACGACTAGGTACTTATGTTTTAGTTTTCTGTATTCTTTTTTAGTCAATGAAACAATTTTTCTAAATAGTTTTTTAATTCAATAATTTAATTAAGTACTTATTATACCTTATTCTACATCCTATAATGTCTAAACGCATGTAAATGTATTACAAACAAATTTTATTATTTCAAATCGTTATAATGGCCTACGCATTATAACGATTTGAATACTTAGTATGCCTAGCTATTATAAAAACAATATAATCATGTTTTACGAGAGAGAATAACATTAAAATTAAAATGAAACAATTAATCATAAACAAGTTTAATGTTAAAATAGCCATTGTTTGAAAACACCATAAGTGTTACTAAATCGCTCGCAACAAACAACTTAATTACATGCCATACAGTTAAAAAATATCAAAATATTATTCAATTATTCAAAATGGCGGACCCATCAAAATATATCTGTCAAATTTAAATTGAAATTCTATTGTGCGTTCAAAAACGTCCCGCGGTATTATTGATACATTACGAGCGCGCGAAAGAGCCATAGTAATTTACAACTGAATTACAAATCTCTACCGAGCCTACTAAATACACAATCAGGTTAAATCAATTGTTGTTCTCTGCTCTCCTCTGATATAGGCGAGGCGCGTTAATAGAGAGGGACGGAGTTTATACGATGGCGTAGTAGAGCAATGAAAAGCGCGGTTTACGCCTACAACAGCTGGGAAAGGGAAGGAACCTTATTTGTTCTTGGGCGTGTCTTTATAGAGAGCGCGTGGGGGCGCAGTCGCTCGGTCGCCGTCGCCCTGAGCGCAGTTCCGTGCCGCTGTCAAACTCGATTTGACGTTTCAATCTGACAGCGGCTGTCTATCACGCGTTCGAAATTTGAATTTCGAATTAAGAAATCATGCTCGATTAATATTAATGCTACATTCAAATTTAATATCCGAACGCATAGGATACGCTTGAAATTGTGTTGACTTTTATTAGAACTGTGCTGTGTAAACATATTTAAAGACTTTCTTCGGTTTAAAATGGCGTTTGAAGATAGATGTAGTCCGAACCAAGCGAACAGTCCTGGCCCTGTTACTGGACGAGTACCAGCACCGCACACGAACTCTACAAATATAAATTATGGCCCAAGTCAGTATACGTGCACTACTATAGAGCCCAGGTACGATAGAGCACCGAACATGACTATAGTTAAAGTACAACCTAACTCCCCACCGCCTAGTCCAGCACAAGAGATGGAATACCAAAATTACTATAGACCGGAAACACCGGATGTGAAGCCAGTCATCCAATTCGAGGATAAAAGAAGTCGTCAGCAGCCGTCTTTGCCAATAGCATTTTCGATAAGCAATATTCTCCATCCGGAATTCGGTCTGAATGCAATTCGAAAAACGAATAAAATTGAAGGACCGAAATCCGTCGGGCCGAGTCACAGCATTTTGTACAAGCCGTACGATTTATCGAAAGATTATTCCAAATTCAATTTCGATTATTTAAAATTGAAAGAATCGAATGATTTTGGCCCGCTGCCGCCGCTCGGTGGGTTGCGGCAAACAATTTCAAACATCGGAGAGCAAATCAATAAAGAAAAAGAACCAAAGAGTATAGAACCACAGAAGAGGCCGGACTCCGCTAGCTCTATGGTATCGTCTACATCCAGTGGCGCCGTGTCGACCTGCGGCAGCACCGACACCAACAGCCAGACGTCCCAGGGGAACTCCACGTTGTGGCCGGCCTGGGTCTACTGCACCAGATACAGCGACAGACCTAGTTCAGGTTAGTCTCATTTTTGCATTATTTCGATAAATCATTCTTTGGCAAATATTAAATTGACAAGGTGATAATAATTTATATTCATTAGGTGCTAATACAAAAGAAGGTATTAGATCTTTATTTTTATTTATGTATGTTTGTTTTATAATTAAGTATGTATATTTATATTATATTCATTGTTTTATAAGAACCATGAAATGAAATGGCAATAAAAAGGTGGAAGAGGTTGATCTGTCAATAAAGCGTGACTCGTTTTACCGTCGGAAGTGAATACCATCGGCGTCATAACATTACAATTAGCCACCGTTGTTGTAGTTGTGGGTAAGTATAATATCTACCTAACGGATTGTATCTTGTTCTCTCTAGAAGTCTAGATTACCTATATCTCATAGGTCAACAATAAGCCTAAACAAGAGCCGATAGGAAATAAGTACCTTTTATATTAGGTTATTATTAAGAAGTACCTATTTTAATTTTTTTTTTCATACTTTTTTCTCCCGGACTGTGTTCTTAGCTCTATGGTCCATCCGGAATCTATCAAACTGCACCAACATTAAACGGTAGCTGTCACTTCACGTAACTAACAATGTAAGTCAGTTTCTCGTTGGTGTTAAACAGATTCGGGTGCAATGTAGCAATTGCACTTCTCTTTACAATATAATTAAAACTATTGAAACGAGCTTTTGACGTGTACTTAAAATTACACTTTCATGTTGAATTCATTTATAGTTACCTATGTAGGTAATGCAACTATTTAATTAGATTGTTAATAAACATTGAAATATTAGGTACAAAATGTTTGTCCGGCTGACAACAGGTAAGTAATGTTTTGAGTGTATGTTTATAGATATGACAATACAGCCTAATCAACTTGGATTTTAACTTAGGAGATATAGTTAGGTTCGTCTCTATGACACAGTACCTGCCTACACACGTGGCTATAAATTAAGCAGTCATCACTTTATTTAAGAATTTATATTTTAAGCCAAATGATTTTTTTTATGATATAGGGGGCAAACGAGCAGGTAGTTAGTGACTACCGCCGCCCATAGACATCCGCAAAACTATGTGTCTTGCAGACGCGTATGATATGATATTTTGTTTTTAATTTAATTCGATTTTTTTATATCATACGTAGCTAGCAGAAGCAGCGGCGGTGTCTCAGTTCGATTGTTTTTTTCTAGTAGGTACAGCACAAACGGGCGATCATCATGACTACTTACCGACACCCATAGACATCCGCAAAGCGGTTTTACAGATTCGTTATTCTCCTTCCTCCTCCTTGGGCCACCGGATACTAGCACATCGAAAACGCAACAGCGTAGCTTGCACTTTACGCCGTTCAGGAACTACGCTCCATGTATATGGTCCAAGTTCGGTACCTACCGACTTCAAAATGCTTCAAAATGCGAAAGCTTCAAAATGTTTTTATTTGACTTCGCTAACATTCGCTCTGTGGTGAAGGATAACCTGCGTCGACTACGGCATGAGATGTTTGACCACCCGCATCATCTCATCATCATGAACTTTTAATCTAAAAACCTTATTGACAAATATGAGGCAGGTAGTGCCCTCGCTACATTGCAGTTAAATCGGGCCGGCGCGACCGTTCTCAAGAGTAGCCGGTGGCCGATGGGGGTGAAGGAGTAACCATTATCCGTGCGTATGTTGATGGACGTCGGTAGTCAGCAAATCATCGTCAAAGTACAGGGACCTCAAATTTATGTTAGTTTTTTTTTTATAGGATAAGGGGCAAACGAGCAGTTGGTATATAACTACCGCCGCCCATAGACATCTGCAAAGCTCGAGGCTTTGCAGGCGCGTTGCCGGCCTTTTAAGTATAAGTAAGCTCTTTTCTTGAAGAACCCCAGGTCGTATAAGTTCGGAAATACCGACTGTGGCAGCTCGTTCCAAAGTGATGTTGCGCGTGGTAAGAAATTGCGCCTGAAACGCACAGTAGTCAGATTGTGTATTTTCTTATAATAATTCAAATAGGAAAAACAAAACGGCAATTGTAGGTAATGAAATTGCTGCATTGTACCCGTATTTGAGCCTTCGTGACAGTAATATAGGACTAGTCTAGTTATAATATCGATAGTATCGATAGCACAGCGACTATCAAAGTTAGATACTATCCATAATATCAATAGCACAGAGACTGTCAAAGTTAGATACAATCGATAGTATCGATACTATTATAGATCATCAATAAGTATTTTTTTTTTATGGTATAGGGGGGCAAACGAGCAGTTGTAGCCATTTTCATGACTACCGACGCCCATAGACATCTGCATTGAGACTATACAGATGCGCTGCCCCCCTTTATCCTCCCACCTCCATGGGCCACCGTATTAACATCTATCGCTCGCTATCGCTATCGTTACTATCGATAGTATCAAAAATATCAATACCTACTATCGACAGTCCTATCGATCTAGTCAACTATCGGTAGTGGAACTATCGATAGTTCGGCACCACTAGAACAGTGGTGGCCCATGTGGTGGCGGGAAGGTGTTAGCACGCGTGCATGCGTTACAGCTGCCTTAAAAGATACCCATGGAAGTATGTAGGTTAGAAAAAGAAAAAAAGAAAAAAAACGCAGCCCACCATCACTCCCATCTAGCCGCGGTATTGAAAATAGTCTAAGCCACTGTTCAACTAAATATGTTTTAGGTAGGTACAGGTACTTATCATGGCAGACATTAAGCAGTAACTGATGACTTTACTGAAGGTGTGGAGAGAGATGAAGTTTCCTAATGGGAGGTTTCCTAGTTCCGTTATATGTCTATCTTAAAAAAAAACAACTTCCGGCTTTGCGGATGTTTATGAGGGCCGATTGTCATCAGGAGATCCAACTGCTCCTTTGTCCTATTCTTCTATAGACATTTTCCATGTTCACCTGAGCTGAGTGGAATGACAGCAGTAGCATTTTATTCATTATAATCTTAATTAGTAGCCGGTGGCCCATTAAGGGAGGAAGAGGAATGTGGGCAATGCATCTGTATAACCTCTATGCGGATGTCTATGGGCGTCGGTAGTCATGAAAATGGCTCCTGTTGCTCGTATGTCCCCTTATAATAATAATAAAAAAATAAATAAAATGAACTTTTCTTACATTCATAAACTATGATGAAATGCACAATATTTAATTAATATTTATCGCGTTATGTTATGTAGTTATAATTAAATAATTACCATGAGTGTAGCATATAATTACCCATAAATTCTGCGATAAATAAATTGCGAATATAATAATTACAATTACCTTAACGATTTAAAAGTAATTAAAAAAGGAAAATTTTATGGGTGTAATTAAAATGGTTCAATAATACTTATTATATTTTTAAATACTAATTATTGCAATATTTAGTATTAAGATTACGAATACGTAAAGAGTTTGCAATTTCGTCACAGTTGAACTTAATCTTTTAGTCGTTTTAGTAGTGTAGAGGTTAATGCCTCCGATATATTAAATGTAATTTAATGATAAATGATATAATATATGATAGAGATTAAGCACACAGAGATACACATTTTTTTTGATACAATGTTTACAAGTTTATTTTTTAATTAATTAATATGGCAAGCGTTCTTAGGTTCCACAAAAACAATCTATGAAAACGAGTAGGTATATATTTGCAATGGGCTTGAAAAATAAATAAAAATCATTAGAGTCCTCAAGGCATCCATTATTCATTTGTGTGAAATGGAATTAAATTCACACGTCCCTAGTTGTTAATAAATGAGGTTTTATGCTGCGACCACATGGGAAACATTCCATTGGATCGCCGAGGCAGAATTATAAAACCGGCCAAGTGTGATTCGCATACGCACTTCAAACTCTATATAATTTTTCTAATACGTCGTTTTTGTTGCAATGGATTTTTTTTATATAAATAAACAAAAGATGATTTCATGACTAGCAATGATACCTAGGCATAGGTATGAGTATATAGGTCATAACAAATGCAAAAATATTTATAGCTTTAAATGATTTGAAGACAAAAAGCGAATCATAAGTAGGCACTCAACCGACTCAGAGGATATACTTATTTCATAATATAATTTTTTTAATTTTATTTGACAGACATGTATGAAAATAAAAAAAATAGTAGGTAGATAGGTACATAAACAATAGAAGGTAATTAAAAATAATTATTCAATTATCCCGTGGTGTCGGAAATAAAATGTCGGAACATTTGAAAATATTTTAATCATTCATTGCAAATGATTTAGGTGCTAATTTATTAAAATATACACATTTTAAGCTTTACAATAGTTTACTGTCCAGTATAACTTGGAGAATGGTTATTTGATGTGAAGTCGTATTTTTTTTATTATGTGTGACTTTTATTCGCACGATAAAACTAGTTTATTTATTACATAAATAAAACTCTACAGTTGGCCAACAGAAATAGATATTTTACATTTCTGTCCATTTGTGGTAAAAGAATTGGGTGTGTGCGTTCGCGAGTTGTCAATAAGTGAACACGGCGTTTCGCGCCTTCAATGACAGCTGTCATTTGATACATGACAAGTGAGAAAAACCCACAGATAATATAACCGATCGCGTGTCACGACTAGCTTCGGTGTAATACGTTTGTTTTAAAAGCTAAGCTATATTTCGTTGGTACGAATGAATATATAACTAATTCATACTATATTTTTTGCGATACGATTGATCGAAGTAATTTGGATTTTTTAGTATGTGCATATTATTAAAATGGAAACATGGGGATTATAAAAAATTACATTCTTCCTGATGCCGTCGGGAAAATATGTATCTCAACTTCTCCCAACTTCTTACTCCACTAAAAGTTTAATACTATTGTGTTTAAATGATAATCACATAGACTGTTTTTAATATTTTTGATGAATCTCCCTTATATATAATGGCAAATAATATAATGAATGTGTAGACATATTGTACATATACTTAATATACGGTACCGACTTCGGTAAAAATTAAATTAATTCTGCAAGTACCTATTTATTATAATTTTTAAAAGATTTAATACTTATATGGTAAGTATTAAAAGATTGTCGCGGTAATTTTCAACATTCAAACATTTAACACCCACACACGTCGTATCAGTTACAGATAAAAACGCAATCGACAACATAATTATGTTTTATTCCACGTTCCAATTTTAAAATGGCAACTTTTTAAATACGTCCTTGCTAATATGGCGGTGGGGTTTTAGGCCTTAGATACATGAATGTTTTTTAAAGACATTTAATTCCTACAAAAACATAGGATATCATTTGAAAAAATGGGACGTCAAGTTGCATGAGGAGAAAGAAAAATAGTTTTTATATTCTAATAAATTGTAATGCAAGCTTAAAGATCTAAATGAAAATATCCAAACTGAAAAATTAAACAATTAATTGGCCTATAAGTCACTAGTCTGACTCTACAAGCGAGCAGTAAATATGTATGATAGGCATATTATGATACACTTGGCGAATGTAACTTATCATTCGTGGACATTCGTGGAAGAATATCCGATATTATATTTCCTAGAATTATCTTGTTAGTGCTACCATTACAGAAATAATTACTTAATTCAATAAGGTATTATCTGCGATATAATGGCGTTGTCTGTAAGGCCATTATTACGGAGTTAGTGTTTTTCCGCGTGTGAACAATTATGAAGGGGCGTGATCGGTTAAGAAAATTGTATTACTAATATATAGGTATGCTAGATAAATAGGTACACGATATAAGACATTAAAACTATAGAAACATTAATAACGATTTATGTTTATGTACGTCATATTTCAAAATGCCGTGCGTTACAATAAAAATACAATTCATAAACTGTAGGATGCTTTTTTTGCACAATTAGGTAAATATCCGTTATTATCTTCACGTAAAATATAGGTTCAGCTATGGAAATTATATTAATCTTATTTATTAAATATTTACAATACACTATAGAATGATGAAACAAAGAAAAAGCCCAGTGTGTTCATACCTTATCGCTATATAGTAGTATATTTTATCGGTGTTCAAATACAAATTTATAAATTCATTCGAATCTTTTCGCTACATTAATTTCACACTTACGCGTGTTGTATTAAGACATAAAATAAGCCAACCTGTTGTAGCGCTACTAAATAGAATGGAATCTAAATGACAGGTAATGAAATAATTTAGTTGCAATTATTTCGTATTGGCAGTTTTTTGGTCGGGCGGCCATCTTGTTAAATGTAATGGCGGCACTCCTTACCATGCTAGAAAGTTCGATGACTTCTCTATTGAGTAGTTAGTTCATTATTAGTGTTCAGTTTTTTCGAAGTGCTTTATCAGGCACTGACGCTAAGTAACTATTGCATTCTTCTCAGAAGAGCGCCTTTATCACCTCCTTTCCGTTTATACTTATCTAGATAAATGGAAATTACTCTCCGCACAATTATAATGTTTATTGAGATAAGAACTTCCTATGTACCTATATCCTATTAGAGAGTAATAGGAAGATGAAGATGCTTGTGGCTTTGAGGTTGTTGTTTTTGTTTTCGGAAATCAAAAAATGACATTTAATGGTCGTGTAGGGACTATAGACTGTACTTAATACCTACAAGAAGGGTCCAGAGGCGTAAACTACAGTTTGGTACATTTTAAATTAGGAAGGCTAACATTAGGCATAAATGTAACGTCTTAAAGGATCGGTCCATTAAATCGAGCTGTACCGATAGATCGGTTTGTGTAATCGATTAAGATCTTGTCGAGAGAATCGATAACAAACTCTGATTTAGGACCAGGTGTTCCGCTCACTACGGTACGGTCGCCATGATCTTCGATAATTTTACAGGACTCTTTTGAGATGTCTAAGAAAATAAATTAATCTAACTTTTATGGTTAAATGTAATTACTTTACGGGTTTTAACACGGTAAAAATTTAAGGCCAAAATATATACCTTTGCCCGACGTTTCGACTGGGTTACACCAGCCGTGGTCCCGAGCCGTGTTAAAACCCGTAAAGTAATTACAATATGCGTAATAAACACGAAAGTCTCAAACAAGTTTTATGGTTAATTTGACCATTTTGATAGGCAGTTTTTGTATATGGTATTTATTCTTAATACTTCATTGTAATGTATTGCTCACTGTAATATTTATTATAAAGTTTTGCCTATTAGTATTGTAATTAAATCAGGCGGGATGACCGAAGAAGTAAATGTCCTCGGTTGGCATGAAGTGATGGCTACTCTGTCATATTATATTATGTAGTTACATATTGTTTTTTTTTGGTTGAGGGGAGGAAGCACATATGTACCTACCTATTGGCTTAATTGTTAAGACATTTATTATCAGGTGAAAAGAAAAGATAGACCCGATATTGCTTTTTTAATTTAAAATATTTTTTTTTTCAACATAAGTATCTATTTAAATATAAATCAGTCATATTTATTAGATTATAAAGGTATCAACATTTAGTAAGCTGTCCGCAAATTCTGTAAATGTTGGTCACCGCATATGTTAATATAAAACAAGTTAAGCGAAGTAGCGTTTTCGGTTATCTCGAGTGACACAAAACTTTGTTATTTTGATTGTTCGATGAAAGGAGGTGGGGGGTAGGAATAGATAATTAAGGAGGTTCCTTAACGCCTACTTGTGGGGTCTTTCTCAAATAGGGTTACCCTTTCGTGCATTTTATCTTATACCTATCATAATCACCATCATTATTATTATAATGAAGCGCTACTGTTTGTGACGTTGGGATATTGTAAATAATCACACGCTATACTAATTTACTATTATTCATCATCATAAATGTCTTTATTGTCATCAAACTAATTATCCCAAGTAGGTATATAATATGGCAGAAAGCAAACATTCACGTGCTGTTAGTGATCGAAGCCTAGATTCAGCAAAAAAAACTGAAGATCTTTGAAGAATACCACCAAATGGTCACCCATCAATTTGTGTCAAAGACGGTGAGGCGCACCGCTTATGGCTTAAAATGTCTTCCTAAAACTAACGAACCAACGATAAACTATTCAGCATGGTACATTAGTTGGTAATTAAAATTATAAATGTATGTATGTGTGTTTTATAGAGTAAACTTAGAAACGTTTCCCATCACTTCGCCTTTACAAGTCGATTTACTTTTTAATTACTGCACTCAATTCCCGCTACCGTGCCAATTGAGAGTATAAAGAAATTTAGGGATGTGCCGTAGGTTCTAAATATTTTTATCGATCGATCTTTAACGATTGGATTTATCCAGCGATTATTTGAAGTCAATCTTTTTAGATAATACTAATAACATTGACTAAAAAAAAACCGGCCAAGTGCGAGTCGGATTCGCACACCGAGGGTTCCGTAGGAACGGGAGGTATGAGCAAAAGTAATAAACATTGAGAAAATTACACTTCCCTGCAACAAGTTTACAAACATATATATGCGGGTGCTTGCATACATTTAGTATGAAACGAACTACATGCATAAGTTGGTAATGATTTTTCCAGTGATATAAATTTTATTTACCAATATTTAGATTTATTCCTATATGTATACTGTAAGGTCTTACTTCTTGCCAAATTTTAGAATTCTAGCTCAACGGGAAGTACCCTATAAATTTTCCAAAAAGTGCGTTTTCATACAAAATTTGTGCATAAATGGCTATAACTTTTTATTGCGTTAACTTAGAAGTGTGATTTTTCCAAGGCCTCAAGACGTAACTGACCTCCGCATTTGACAAATTCAGCTTAATCCCTCCACGCGTTTTAAAGAAAAAGGTCTTGACAGACGTACAGACAGACGGACAACAAAGCGATCCTATAAGGGTTCCGTTTTTTCTCTTTGAGATACGGAACCCTAAAAACGACATCGATATG
>LUGF01059898.1:1349848-1368011 GCA_001625245.1 Calycopis cecrops
ACGTACATGACGTTACCTCTCTTCCAAATGGAACATGTTGCCACGATTTCTACACAACAAAATATGCGAATAAACAGAATATTAACTCTTGACTGGCACATTTCTAGACATATCATATATGGAAGTCAGACATTTTCTCGACTTAATGTAAGTTAAAACATGATTATAATTTTATTTACAATCATTCTCCTGTCGTGTAAAAGTAAAACATTAGTTAAATAAAAGTATTCTATTATCGATATTTTCATCATCTTTTTGGTTCCAATGTGATACGATAAATACGATCCAGATACTAATAGTATAAAAAACTACATCTATAAACACTTAGTTAAATGCTTATGTATTAAATCTTATTTTGATCTGGTGATATGTTTGTAACTTTACCACTTAAAATTACACACAGCTATTTACATAAGAATATAAATAATATCTTAAGATATACTTTTCAATAATATTATTTTATAACGAGTCAATATTAACACGTGTTGAGAGCTGTTTAAATACGTATAAACTCTCACGACGTATTCTGTCGATACGAGTCTTAAAAAGCAACGAAAATAGAATCATTGGTCTGGCTGTAGTGTAAATTATTTTTTATCGTTAAGTGTTCCAAATTTAAGATGGTCTATAATCTTTGCTTTCGTTGACATTTAATGTGACACTTTTATTTTCTTGGCGCCAATAAAAGTTATTATTTTCTAGGTGTACATTTGTGTGATGATTAAATTAATGGTTAATCACCAAAAGTCTCCTGTAATATTAACAATATCAAAAATAGAATGTCACTTATAAAGAAGAAGTGTAATAAATATCACCTTATTGATCATTCAGACGCCCACCAACCCGATTAGGCTTGGAATCTATTTACTTGATGTAGGTTTGGAGAGTTCTTTTGTCGTCGTGTGACAACAACAAGTTGAATAACAATATCAAACAGACGTACTTAGGCACGATAATGTCAAGGAAATGACAATTTAAGCTATAAATATGAATAAAGACGAACAAAGAACGTCCTATTTATGTACTTTTATTTACTCATTCGCTAACATTACACTTTAGTAAGTATTTAATGGCATAAGAGCAACATGCGTAATAATAAGAATTGCAGACAATAATTAGGAACCTCGCAACACAATAACTAAGAAGAGAGGGAAGAGCGATGGCTGGTGCATCGCTTCTACATGACAACGCGCAAGCTCATACGTCACGATCATCGCAATGTACGCGTTTGCGTAGTCAGTTATCAGCGACAGTTGGAAGTTACTTATGTTACTTAAATAAAAGGACTAGACTAGGCTAGACTCAAAACATGTGTATTCTTTTCAAATTTTTTAAGTGGGAAATATTCAACAACTGTAGAGTACCTACCTACAGAATGCTATAACTTACTTCCTCGTCTCTCATCCGGCAGATTAGTACAGTAAAGATATAAACGAACTTTTATCAATATCGTTAAATTGTACACATAATATAAAATCAATCAAATCAAAAATTATAAATGTGAAAGTTTGTATGTTTGTTTGTTACTGTTTCACGCAAAAACTGCTGAACCGATTTTCATGAAATTTGGCACACACATAGAGAGTAACTTGGATTAACACATAGGATAGTTATATTTAGTTATATATATATAGATAGATAGAGATAGTTTTTATTCCGAAAAAATGTTTCTATAGTATGCCATGGGATTATTTTTTATTTTCCACGGGATAGAAATTTACGCAAGTGAAATAATGTATATTAATAATTACTATTTATACTATTTAATTTTTTACTCATCTCCAATGCCATATACCTTTACATAGATTATTTAATGAATAATTTTGGCGGTGGATGATGGATTGGTGGGCTGAGTAATTTGATGCTGCTTTGAGTTATCATAATTCAAAACAGCATCAAAATACTCTAATAAAGCTAAAGTACTTGTATTTTTTAATTCAATGCCCCGCGTTCTTGAGATATGTATTCAAAAAACACATTTAGAAATGTCGAGCAAAAGCTACATGTTTTACCAAGAATTAGTAGTAGTAGTAGTAGTATTTAAGAGAAAACGTTTTTCTGCATATTCATGTACATCACGTAGCTCTATAGCTGTGTTAAGTAAATGCAGGATAACTCTTGTTGTCATTAGGTTTGGGATCTCATTTTAGTGTCTTACCACTCCAATGCAGTGTAAGAAATTTTGATGTTGATGGTGAATTTAGACCATTGAAAAACAATAAATCAGCCATATTCCCGCAACAACCATCGCAATCAACCGTATAAACGAATTCTATTTACAGTGGGTTGTTCATTTATGACCTTGGCTGATGAAAGATGTCAGAAACCTCGGGTGTGTAAACAGTAGCGTTGAAATGGACCGTGACTTACGCCCTTCCTAGTCAAAAGTACCGAAAGCCTCAGTAAAACAAGCTACTGGTCACAAAACGGGCTAGAGTAATACTTAATTTAAGAAATATAACTTGTTTATGCGACATAAATGAGCTATTGTTTCATCTTACGACCTTTTATCGAGAAACTCGCACATATCAACAATAAAATAAGATAATAAAAGCGGCCCTTTGAAAAAAGTCGTAACTTATTTACCGCGGTTTATTGTTGCAATAACGTCACGAATTATCTCCAATAAATCGCCTCTTACGTATATAAATCTATTGATTAAATAAATTTAATACTAGTCACGCTCAAATATGAAAAGGTCGCAAGTTCGAGTAGATAACGCTATAGAGGCAATTAAAGAAAGTATATTTCTGATTAAAATATAATGTACCGTAGCCTTGCGACTATAGAGTTATGTTTCCATCAGTGGAGTCAAGATTATGTCAATTGTAGTAAAACAATAATAAGTTAGATAATAGAAAGAATTGTATGGATACGTTGTCTGTATGTGAGCAAGACGTAAATACAAAGGCGTGTCTACACTAGGCTGTCGCGCTCAGCGTCGTGTGTGGTCCGCGCTCGAATCATTTCATATACACGTAAAATATATCGTCTTCAATTGGAATTTTCTTTTATGAATACCTATTCTGGGTATGAAATGCTGCTAGGTAATTAGATTATCTAAATTGGTTCTGACTAGATAATTAAGTGTAACGTCATAAGCAGTATGTTAGGTTGGCGATTGAGAAGTTGGATGTATGTTAATTAAGGCGATTGTGATTTTCATCTCAGGAATAGTATCCTTATCTCACATAGGCCCGACATCGGAGGATTTGCCTTGGAATGTAACGGAATAAGCTGGATTTTTGTACCATTAGTATTGTAAGATAATAAAAATTTCGTCGAGTATAAGGGAGTGTATGTAACACTACAGCAAAGATAGCAAATATAGTTTTTTGAGAATACTTGAGAATGTTTCTTCAGCTTCCACTGATTCAATCTACAACTACAAGCAAGATGTTTACTGGAATCACTGCCTACTCATCTTACTTAATGCCCTGCCCGCTGCCGAATGCTAAATTCTAAAGAACACACACAAGGACACGTCATATATTTCTTTTGTTTTGTTTCTATAAATTGTCACACGGTCACAATCAAACAGTTGCACACAACCTAATTCGGTTGACCTTTCTTACGTAGCACGCAGTAGCTGTCTACGCTGTAGAACATCACTTAGGTTAGCCGATCCGGTGCGTTTTTAATATTTGAAAATGTGACTTATACTTTAATATTTTGTTGTATAATAATCACTTTTATAATATTTTTGTAGCTAATATGATTTATATATTTTTAACGTAACTTTTGCAATATAATGACTTATTTAGTAATCCGCGCAACAACAAAGGTAAAATAACAATATACAAACCGACTTAATTCTTTTACCATATTGAGCATAGACATTATATTACTTACCTTTGGTTTAGGGCTTCGATACCTACCTATCTAGTATATTATACAAATTTTTAATGGCTTCGACTCTTTTTTTAAAAGGCTTCATACAATTGGAAAATTTAAAAAGTTTATCTTATAGCCCGGTTAAATCAATGATATCTTGTTTATAACTTTTAATTACGAATATGTTTTATAAAATTATAGATAAAAAAATTACAATTGGAAATCGTTGGTTGCACAATGAAAAATAATATTAAATTGTTCATTTTGTATAAATAATAATTACTTACATTAAGATGTTAAAGCTTAGGTCATGTCATAAAACGTATACCTATTTATTAATGTTTTATAAATGAATGAAATAAACGTAAAAGGCAAAAGAACATAGGTCATGTCGGCAGTAGGAGTATGTTTAACAAATAAAATAATACTGCATTTGTGAACTTTATATTTTAGTAGATTGCGTGTAGCCACTGTACTTACTGAGGGTACTGGGTATGGTGCTGGAGATGAATATAAGTAGCTTATCCAGTAGTTATTTTTTATAGCGTAAGGTGGTAAATGTATACCTAGTCTAGCCATAAGTTCTGTTACAAAGAAAAAAAATGCAAATAACATTTATTACTTTTACAGTGTGTTAGTTTAATACATAAATATAACACAGCTTTTTCGAAGTGGACTCCATTGACTGCAATACAATTCTTTAAACGTTGAAGCCAGTTATCAATAGAAGCACACACTCTTTCCATGTGAAAATTCTTCACTGCCAATCGTGTGGATTGATTTAGGGACTCCAAATTATCATGGCGTTTAGAGCAAGCTGTACTCTCTAAAACTGAACATAAATCATAATCCAGCGGATTAAGATCGGGATTTGACGACGGCCAGTCTTCAGCTCTGATGAAGTCCGAGACGTTCGCTTCCAACCAATACCTACTGCGTGGACCGAGCTTTATGGCCCGGCGCCGAATTTTGCTGGAAGTACCATACTTGGTTTTTGAACATGGTGTTATTAAGGGGCTTAACTAACTTCTTAAGAATGGCATCTTGATACACTTGTGCCGATGGTGTGATTTTTGCGAAAAAGGTATCAACCTTTTTCGCAAAAATATGGCTCAGTCACTCTTTAAGGTGGAAGGAAGGAATATAGTAAGGAAGGTACCTCTCGCTTGCACGACACCGGCGTAAAGCGATAGCTGTGCTGTCGCGTTTCGTGTGGTGTGTAAGTAGCCGGTGGCCCATAGAGGTGGGAAGAGAAAGAAGGGCATCCCATCAGTGTAGTCCCTATGTAGATGTCTAGTCTAATAGGTAGTCATGAAAATAGCTCCCACTGCTCGTTTGTCCCCATATACCATAAAAAAAACGTTAGCAACTGAGCCAATCTTCAGATCATATGAATCTCGTAGATAGTGAGCGTCGCTGTACCGTAATAATTCAAACCTATTATAACCTATAAGTATACCTATTATCCGTATATTTTACATATTTTATGCTTATGTTACAAGTTACATCGGTACCTACTTGTGAGAGTAAAGTATCAAGTTTGTGACGAATCAATTTAGCCGGGTATTTAACATAGTCATTTATATTATCATAATGTTGTGGTGTTGTTATTAGGAGTATTAAAGATTTTGTGAGACGTTACGGTATTTACAAGTTGGTCTAGAGTCTAGACTTTTTTTTTTGCAGGTAAAATGCATTTATGCAGCTTCCAACCAGCCCTGGGTGAGCCGGAAGGGTGTGTCGGACTCGGCACAAGAAGCGTGCCCCTACCGACTAAAAAAACCTGCGAAAGCCTTCGGCCGCTGTGATGAGAGGTATCCTGGATGTATCAGCAACAGGATACCCCAGGGACTGGCCGGTTCCCTTTGAAGGACCGGTCTTCATCACGAAAGGGGTCGCTCCGGCTATTAGAGTGACCCCGACGACTTGGTAGCCTCATGGGGTCAGGTTCCCATCCTCGAACCCCGGCCGCCTATTTTCATGGCAGAAGGCGCTGTAAATAGCGCATTCATCGAGCTTCTACGCGATTCCTAATCGAGCCTTCACCCGCAACTTCTTGTCGGATGCGTTCCGCCGCTTCCTTGCAGGATGCAAAGTAAGAAGTAAGTCAATCTTAAAACATCGTATCCAGAAAAAATGATAATTAATTAGAAATTCTTCCTACTCGACTTATTTTCTTCTGATTAAATTCGTTGCGGGGTCCAAGACAGCTTTAGCGTCAGCTCGAGCTCCCTGACATCATATCAAAGGGTCTAAGTGGTGGCCGCAGTTGGTCCTGGTGACACAGGAGTAGCAGCGGTGGCAACTAATGGTGGGCCAAGCTCTGTTAAGAAAAAAGTCCATCTTAAAATTTCGAGTGCTTGAATCTTGTGCTCTGAAAGACCACTAATATCATTCATTCAATAAAGGGCATTCGAATGGGCAGGTCATTTTATAATGCGCCACTCGAAATTTAATACTAATCGAAAACGCTCATCCATCACGACAATTTCCTCAAAGAGCGCTGCTTAACCCTCTTAGTAAGAGGTACACTGTCATGACCGGGGAGGTGTCTCTCATCCACATGATAGTGTTGTAAATTTTACATGTTTAGGAAGTTTGCGAGTTTCCGAAGGCCCATTAGAAAAGAGCAGGGAAAGAGTTTTACGACTAGTAAGTATTACGACTGCATAAATATAACCTGTGGAAATCCTTGAATGTCGACAGTCATCTGAAAGCGCCGACTGCTTACGCTGCTGCTTATAAAAAAATATTCAATATTTTTTTTTTAGTATTTCATAGTAGTTATTTATATTAGTAGGCGTTGATTTTATATCTCAATAGTAGCGTTCAACCAACATATTATATATGATCACATAAAGCTGGTTACTTTTCTTGGTTCCATTCTTTCTTTTTTTGTACGAGTTTTTCTTCTACCTTAATTTAACCTGCGTAATAAACTTTCTTCGGATTGCTTGGAGTGCTCACCTGGCGATGAGCCTATGATCGGGGTCGAAGGAGGGACCAATCCCCATCTCTCCATCAGCTAATTTATCAAGGGCTAGATGGAAAGCGGAAGCGTATCGGAGTGTTGTGCTATCTTGCTGCTGCTTCGGCACCCATCACTCAAATATGTTTCTTCCACAGCCCTTGTCAGTTCTATGAATGCGTGTATGACAGTCATGGGATACAGAGATCATAACAGGAATATATAATGATAAATACGAATATCGCGTCTTCATCTTCTTACATATTGATAAGGTGCACGAAAGAAAAAGGTTACATTCTCATTTTGAAGAGCTCCAGCCATACCTATATGTACGGAAATTTAAAGTAATTTGATATCGACTAACTAATAAGAAATTACAGTTTTTTGAAAAAAGGATTTTACAGTTTTTGAAATTACTGAAATTTGAAATCACTTCATAAAAGCAAAAGTTTGCCGGCAAACTTTAATAATGTGTGTGGCCCATGGAGCTGGTAGGAAGAAGGAGGGCAACGCTTCTGTTTATCCCTATGCGGTTGTCTATGGGCGGCGGTAGTCATGAAAATGGCTTCGACTGCTCGTTTGCCCTCCTATACCATAAAAAATGATAAGCGTATTCTACGAAAGCAATAAAGTATCTAGACAGTAAAAAATAACTCAAACTGAGTCGGAAAGTGACGCGGCGGAATACAACGCGACAGAACGCCGGGCACTTGTAAATCACGAGACATCAATTAACGAAAATACCTGTGGGTAATTATCGACGCATATCAACGCATATCAACCCAAATTAACGCATATCAACGCAAATTAACGCATATCAACGCATATAAACGCATATCAACTCCGAGTATGTGAACGCGCAAACACTTTTTAATTTTTAAATGACTACCACCTACCAGGGAATGTAGGGACGGGAGCGCTTGTGGAGTACCATTAAGTATCTAATAATTGGGTATCGAAATCGAATAAATAAGTGGAGCAACGCTCGTCGAGAAATACATAGGAGTGTGGCGCTTCTAACAGATTATGAAAGCACTTTGTGATTACCTTTGACGCATACTTTTTGTGCGACAAATGTCATGTTTAACCTCACTATCATGCATGTCGCTTGGTTGCTATCGGAAATTTAAAAAATAACGCTGACTTTCGTAGTTATAACCAGTTAACTTTCATATAATATAACTGCACCTAACATACATAGTGATGAACTCAAGAATCGTCTTTGTCATGTTAACTCCTTATAATAAATAAAGTCAGGAGTCAACATATCACAAGGAGGAGAAAAGGGAAGTATTTTATCGACTTGAAAGACTCGTACACAGAAAGTTTTTTTAACGGGTTGATATAACCGGGCTTTGGACGACAAAGCTACCTTACTTCGCCAGTTCGTAACGGTAGTAATAGAGTAAGTACTTTTCTTTCTCATCCTATATTGGGAGAAGAGCGTAATGTCGAAATAAAAGGAGTAAGATTGCTTACGGAAAGATACTTATGAAAAAAAACCACAATGTGATAACTGGCTAGGGATGTCGGAATTGCAATAAAGTATCGATATTTCGACATTTTTGAAAATATCAATATCGGTACCGATATTTTTATTTAAAAATACATATAATAGGTACCACAAAAAAATATATCGTTTTGGATACTATTTCCATATTGGACATTTTATATCAATATTTCGATATATCGTTATAAAAATATCGCCCAAAAACATCGATTATCGATATTTTGTCTACAAACCTTTATGTAGTAGATATATGCCTATTTTTAATTATTTAGTGGGCCAACGAACAGTCGGAGTCTTTATTGAATGACTAGCGACGCCCATCAACATTGGCATAGTTTTTAAACAGATTCGGTGCCCTCCTTCCTCCTCTTCCTGATACGTGCAACAGTACAGCCGTCAATTAGGGCGATAGCACACAAGACTTTTAGGCGCGGCGACCGGCGATTTAGACGCTTTTTAGAAGTCGAATGCAGCGACTAGACGCGGGGAGCGCACACTTCAAGACGCCAGACGCAGCGATTTAGTCGCTGTCATGTCATGTCAATTAATTATCAATTAATGCGTGATTCCGATTTCTGTCTCTACTGCGATCGATCACAGAGTCGTTAAGTCGTGCGACTGTATCGATGCAGTCGTAAAACAGCCGGTTGCCGCGTCTAAAATTGTATCATGTATGCTGTCGCCCTTAGTCGGCTTCCTCAGTGTCGTCTACGCGAGCTCGTTCCCTGTCGCGGCCCAATTCTGCTCTACTCCCTTACCAAACTCTTATTATGTACTTTGGATCGAGGGACCTTGATAGTAAGGTACTTCCAAATGCTGATTCTAATATTTCCCGTTCGGCAATTTTTTTATGGCATAGGAGGGCAAACGAGCAGTCAGCGCCACTTTCATGACTTCCATTGCCCATAGATATCCGCATAAGTAGATGCGTTGCCTTTCTTTCTCCTCCCACCTACATGGGCCACTGGTTACTTACACGCCGCAGGAAACGCGACAGCACAGAGGTACCTCCCCGGTCGTGCGACCCGAGAGCGGCTGCATGCAAGCATGCAGTGTGGCACCTCTTACTAAACTAACTAACACTGCTATACGCAGTCTCCTGCCAGAATTTCACGTGTTGTAAAACTCGCATTAAACACATAAGTAGCTTTCTGTTCACTAACACGATTCACAAATAGTTACAGTTCGGTAGTTAGCACTACTTAGTGGTGTTTGCCGAACGCTTCCGACGCGGCCCGAGCGCTTCCGATGTTTGCCGACAGCTGTTTGTCGATCATGATCCATACAAACGAAGTATCAATATTTAATGTTTTTCATACTTTTTAGGATGTAAAGGCTGTTTTTATCTCAAGCTTTTTTATTTTAGCTATAAATTGTTTTCAATTTTTATAGCATACAAACTAACAATCAGAATTTGCTGACCTACTATAATTACAAACCGGATGAAAAACGAAGTAGGCATCACTCTAAGCCAGGGTTTCTTAAACTATTTGCAGTCACGGACCCTTTTGTAGAATTTAAAAGCTCCGCAAACCCCTGTTTACTAAACGAGTATTTTAGGAAAAGAAAACTAATATTATTTATGTAATATGTATTGTATTAAAAAATCACTGTCTGTACACAAGACTGTTGAGGTTTAACTGAGCTACCGCGGATCCCTGACACAAACGCCACGGACTCCCAGGGGGTCAGTGGACCCCGCTTTAAGAAACCCTGCTCTAAGCTCTATCACGTGAGAGGCGCAATGCAGCAAGACACTACCTCTTATTAAAACACTGGTTTACAGACGGGATTTCGTTTATATGAGTCGCGTATAATATGGCGTCAGATACGTTAAGTTTTCCGCTGTGTGCTTCTGTAAAAATTAAATGTTTTTGAAATCAATTGTTATCTCAAATTATTCTCAAACTATTGATTTTTCTTTTTGATGACTTACTCTATAAACACAAAGAGCTTGTGCCTTGCCCTCCTCACTCCTTCCCCCTAAATGAGCCACCGGAAACACACACAGCATGGAACTCCCACAACTTTGTGCAAGCACCGTGAGAGCGAGAACTAACCTCCCCTGTCGTACCGGACTAGTTCGGATGCAATACAGAATACTACCTGTTACTATAGAACTGTAGAAAACAGATAACATATTAACCGAAAAGTTTAAGGTTAGTTACATCACCTTAAAGTGACAGCCTCTGGGTTAAGTTGGCCAATTTAGTTAAAACGCAGAAAGAGCAACACGCCTGCATAACAATTTTGCAGTCTGTTCGTTATCACTACATAGTATAAAACAAAGTCGCTTTCCGCCGTCTGTGTCTGTATGCTTAGATCTTTAACATTACGCAACAGATTCTGATGAAGTTTCTTTATTACATATAGTGATTCAAGAGGAAGGTTTACATGTATAATAACATCGAATTTGCAAACAAACGCAGGCGAAGCCACATGCAAAAGCTATAGTACTGAAAACTATAATATATTATAGTATAAGCATAAAAAAGTATAAATGATACTTCACTAAGAACGTCAAGTCATTTATATCATTTATACTTTTAAAACTAGCTGATTGTTGTAATTTTTCCGGCTAACGTTTACCAAAACAACATAAGCTCATCCTCTCCTTGAGACCTCCTTGTACTTATTTGACAAGGATCACTCCTCGCCTTTTTCTAAACCAGATAAATCAGGTTCCCCGGCGCAAGTATTTTTATGTAGTGTTAAAAATTCATGAGCCGCGTCGTGTTATTCCAACGTCTGGCCGTGGGATCGAAATTTCGCGATTTCCCGAGCTTTATATATCTATGGTATTTATTTTTTATAGCATGAGAGGCCAAAGTGCAGTCGGAGCCATTTTCATGACTAACGACGACCATGGACATCATCACAGAAATTATACAGATGCGTTGCCCTCTTTCCTTCTCCCCTCTCCACGGGCCACCGGCTACTTATACTGTCACTTTACGTCGGTATCGTGTAAGCGAGAGGTGCCTCAATTTGGCTACATGCATGCATGCAGCGTGGTACTACTCTCACTAAAATGTATCATATACAGAGCTTTATATATCTATGGTATGTCTTCTTAATGGAGTACAGCCTTTATGCTTTGAATTGTTCTACAAAATGCATTTTACAGTCCATCTTCAATCGTACTTGAAGTTTTCTATTGAATATCAGTTGAAGAGCCGCAGATGTAAGTTTGTGCTATAACCAAATAACGCATTGTGAGGGTAGTTAGAGATATTAGTAGTGGAGGCGAGAAGTGGGTCGAATGTGTTCGGTACACATGAGGTTCACGATGTATGATTGATTTGGGGCACGTTGATCGGCCGCTGGGCCTGGGTTTAGACATGAGGAGGTCGATTTTTAAAGCGTGGTCTACACTGATATGGTACTCGTATGTTTTAGATATAAAGAGGTGGGGCATCCACTTTTTGGTCTTGGTTTTATCTACTCTGGTATGGTGTTATATTAATATTATCGTCCTAGCTAAAAATCGGCTAAAATCACTCTTAGATAGGGACGAGCCATCTGCGAAGGACATATTGTGTTGACAAGTGTTTGCGCATTAAGTGCACTCTCCATTTCCTCATTCTCCTAATCTGACAAGACAGGAGAGGAATCAGGTGTAGTATATATAGGTAGGTACACTAGTAGCAAATCCTTCTTATAGAATGAGGGGGTTACATATACATCTGGACAATTGTTATGTAAACGTGATGCTCTCATTCCCTGCTCCACTCCAACGGGCCACCGGAAACTCAAAAACAACATGAAAAATGACAACATGACTGTGTTTCCACGAGCTGCAATTCCACACAAGAAGAAGAATAAGAAGGAGAAGACACAACACAACATATTACAAATTACTTTGAAATAATAAAAGAAAGAGGTAAGCTTTTGGAAACTCTTGAAATGTTTTGAAGGGAATTAACCAACACGTCTGTATTAAGAGGTTGTTTGAGTGTTGATCATGATGCACCAAAAAGTTCCGCCATCGCAAGTGTAAGAGCTAGACAAAGCTTAATTATGATGATGCACCAAACATTTTCGACATTGCAAGTGTCAGAGCTGGACAAAGCTTGATTATGGTGATGCACCAAACATTTTCGACATCGCAAGTGCCAGAGCTGGACAAAGCTTGATTATGATGATGCACCAAACATTTTCGACATCGCATGTGCCAGAGCCGGATGAAGCTTGATGATGATGATGCACCAAACAGTTCCGCCATCGCAAGTGCCGGAGCCGGACAAATTAGTGGAAAGGAAAAAACCCATCGCACATTATAGTCAATTATCGTATAACACAACAAACAAGTGAAAAAACGCCGGACATCAATCAAATTATCAAACGAGTATCTTCGAGTGTGATTTAAAAACTACTAAAGGCGTTAAGTCTACAATGAAAACATACGGGGGAGAATTGTGTTTAATACTGCACCATCAAATAAGTACGTTTATTAATACATTATTTGGCAGAATAGGTTTATGGCACCAGGCTTTCCGTCCACCAATAATGAGACGGTTTTTTTATTATCGCCTGTATCTAAATATCCAATCGATTTCAAATCTGCTTAGTAGTGTTTGTGTGATAAAGCGCTACATACTCACTCACATTATATTGCGTTTATAATATCAATATCTACGATTATAGTACAAAACATACTTCTGAAAATTATTTAAAAAATCCGACCTCTAAATGTCTTAAAAATTTTTGAAAATAGGTAAACTCTGAAGAAGTCTCAAGTGCTACATGAAATGCTAAGGCGTAGCACATCACACTATTGTGTATTTTATCTTTCATATTACATTGTGATTATACCTTACTTACTTGTTTACTATTTTATACATATATTTGTGTAGGTTTTGCTTAGGTTCTACGCAGATAAGTTAAAAGTTCTAAAACAAAAAGTCTATATATTAATACGTGAAGCAAAAACTTTAGGAACATTTTAACGAAAATTGCGCGGACGGAGGAGTATCAAATTTGGCACACTTATATACACATACATACACACTATTATAGTTGACGTGTAAGAGAAGTGCAGAATGCACTACACACGCGCAAAAAATATTTTTTAATAATAATGTTTATAAAGCACTTTAATTTATTAAATAAAACTTTACACACACTAACTTGATTTTAATGAAATTGATTTATTAATTATTGATGAAGTTTCTATGTGTCTTTTGCAAGTGTTGAAAATTCTACATAAATTGCTTACCTTTGTTACAATGTGTAGTACCTTAGTAACATGTCATATGATATTTAGTTTTTAATTACAAAAAAGACGCAAAAAAGTTTCACTTAGGTCGAATATCGATCTTCGCGGGCCCACTAGTAAATATAAACAATTACAATATACTATTTGACAGTTTCTAAATTTTTAACATAAAAACAGCATTGCAGACATTTTTAAGTGGAAAAATTGCAGTATCAAAGCAAAGTAATTCCATATTTAGATAAATTAAAAGAAATACAAAAAAAATATTTTAAAATTTCATACTAATGACAAGTCACACAAACAAAGACAAAATATAAGTAGCATATAAAGACAAATCAATTACAATTTCATAATATAATTTCCAAAAAACAAACATGCAGACAAACAACACTTTTCCCAGCGAGATGTTCGCCCGTGTGTTTCTTCTCTCGAGTAGTGCTAGTAAGCGATCGCTGAGTCAGATCAAAAAATATATTGGCGCAGAGCTCCACTATTGCCGGCCCGATGTAACGCGACTAAACACTTTGGGACTTGACGACCGCCACCAATTGATACTTGGTATTAACTTGATTAAATAATACAAGCGAATCCGATTCGATTTTTCCTATTTAATCGATTTATATGGTTAAAGTAATAATTAAAATAGCATTTGAAACACGTCGAAAAAAAATTGTGTTAGGATATTTTTTTCTAAATTCTTCAAAATAGACAGACTAGGAATTAATGGCGTTATAAGTTTCAGGTGGTCGATTAAGCGGGCATATTCATAAAATTTATGTGGATGTCTATGACAGCCGCTAGTAATCGACAGGCCCGTACTGCTTGTTTGCGATATAAAAATAAATTTTACCATCGTCAAATCATTTTTCGAAATACACACAAGCACATAAACAATCAAACACAAATGAATTTGTTTGTCTAACATATACGTTAGTATTTTCTTTTTCGCTAAGTGCTAATAAGACGAACCGCTGAAGTATATTGTTCTAAACCCGATATCGAATATTCGCATGGCGATTGATGGATCTTAATTAAACGTAAAAAAAAACAAGGATCAAGACTGACAATGCACAATCTGAGGGCATAGCACGAATACCGCGCCGCGACTTGGGTGGTCCGAAAGTATTGGGATGCCCCGTCCTGCTCGCACGCGCAGCTTCCACATCTCCCCGTCCCGCTCTCGCTTTCTCGTCAAAGATTATGTAAATTCCGTACGAACGGACAGAACAACTAATTTAGATATTTTCGAGATTTATAATAATGTCGTTGGTCGGACGGTAAATACAAGTAATGCGTGCCTCCACTGACGCGCCTCTGGTTTATGCCCACGTCAACCCACGGCCTCCTACCATTGTCTCACATCGTCTATTGTATGATTTACTGTTGTTGCATTGCATCCAAATGAGGCCGGCGTTACCAAGGAAGTATCTCAACGAGATCAATGCAGGCGTGACGGCTCTTATTGCTGGTTTTGAGATTAGCGATGACTCGACATGTGCGGGTGAAGGACGGAAGAGATCTGTGTCTTTGCTGATCTCCAGGAGATCTAACAGCTTTGCCTTAGGTGTTCTTGATTCTTAGAGCCTGAAACTTGAACTCAGAGAGCCTAAAACTTTAAAACGTAGAGCTTAAAACTTTAAAACGTAGGGCCTAAACCTTTAAACCGTAGAGCCTACAACTTTAACCCGGAGAGTTAAAAACTTTAACAAGGAGAGCCAAAAACTTCTATCCAGAGAGCCTAAAACTTTAACCCGGAATGTTTAAAACTTTAACTCGCAGAGCCCAAAATCTTTAAAGCGGAAATCATTCATGAATCGTTTGTCAAAGTTTCATCTCATCTGGAACAGTAGTAAAACACGTTTCCTACCTTACAATTATCGGGGACTGAACGTTCAATGTCGTAAATATGTCGATGTATGATTTGGATGGGTGTACATTTTGGAGTTGGATGAAAGATCGAGACTTAAAATGCGAAACAGGATTTATTAAAAGGTAGGAAGCATTGCTTCAGCAATGGGACTATGCGGCCGGGACAGTAATGGCTCACATATCGCCGTAAAGTGACACCATGTTGCGTTCTTTCTTTCTTTTTTTTTTTTTTATGGTGTAGGGGCAAACGAGCAGTCGGACCCATTTGCATGACTACAGACGCTCATAGGCATCCGCATAGAGGCTTTATAGATACGTTGCCCTTCTTTCTACTCCCCCTCCACGGGCCTCGTCCGTCTACACCGCACGAAACGCGACAGCACCGCTGTCACCTCACGCCAGTCTAGTGTCGCGTTTTATGCGGTTCGTTGGTTTCCGGTCGTCCATTGGCGGGGGTACTTGTGCTGATGTACTGTAGTCATAAAAAGGCTCTGTATCTCTAATCTATTTATATCTATATATATAAAACTCAAACGTGATATAGCCATCTATCAACGCACAGCCCAAACCACTGGAAGGATCAAGCTGAAATTTGGCATCCAGGTAGATGTTACGACGTAGGCATCCGCTAAGAAAGGATTTTCAGAAATGCAACCTAACCTAAGGGGGTGAAATAGGGTGTTGAAGTTTATATGGATTTCGCGGTTGAAAATTACAGTGACGCTTTCTGGGAGAGGCCTTTGTCCAGCAACGGACAACTCCTGGCTGCTGCCTCATCAGATCAGTCATCAATCATCATCAGATTGTACCGTATTTGTAAGAGGTAGTGCCATGGAGCATTGCGGTAGAATTGAGTTAGCAGCTTTCACGATGAAGACGAGTCCCTGGACACCAGTCGCAGGGGAGACCTGTCGCTGACAGATCCTGGGCAGCCCAACACGGCGGCCGAGCTCTCGTAGGTTGTAGCCGCTACTGACACACTCTCGTGTCGAGTCCTACGGCTAACCTGGGAATCTCCTCGGCCAGCCTGTCGCTGGAGGTACCCTGTTGTTTGCAGTTTCAGGACCCTCCAATAAAAGCGGCTGTAGAGCATCCCCGTTTGCGAGCCCGACACTGTACCCGGTTGAGCCACCCTGGCTCCTAGGTAGCACGCGTAAAGGCATTCCCCTGCGTTACCAAAGAAAAAAAGGGCGGGATGGCCAATATATCAATCAAATAAAAAATAGTTAATATAACAAATTAAATACGGATTAAGGCAACACGACGGGTAAAGTATCTATCGCTGATATGACACCTCTGCAAAGTGACAGCTATGCAGTTGCGTTTAGTGCGTGAGTTTCCGATGGCCCATTGTAGGAAGGAAGGAGGTCAGCACGTCTCCATAGCAATTATTCGGATGCATAGCTTTCCCCGTGGCTCCGCCCGCGTGGAATTCACTTTGTACCAATGAGGATATTTTATAGACTATAAACTGAGAGGGAATTTTGACCGATGGAAAAATTGCATCAAAATCCTTGCAGCCGTTTTGACGTGATGCATGCACAAATAAACAGACACAAATAAACGTTTTCTGTTATTCATTTTTAGTACCTATCTAAAGAATAATACATTTCACTGCCTGGTAGTCTAATGTAGTAAGTAGTAGTAAGTATGTTCAATAACTTATCACGAGGTTCCGGGTTCGAATCCCGGGTCAGACTAAGAGTTATTGGGGTTTTCCGGTCTGGAGGTCGGAGTAACGAAGGTGGAAGTGTTACAATCCCGTACCACGGATACCACGTTAAACGTCCTGGGTCTGATTTCGATGCAGTCGTCTACCGCCATCCCATCACTGGACAGTGGTGGACAACCCGCGGCCCGCTGACGTCTCACTTGCGGCCCGTGGAACGAGTTATAAATATCAAAACTGAAGCGTGAGACAAGTTATATTTGGTAAGAGGTAGTGCCACACTGCATGCTTGCATGCAGTCGAATTGGGCCGGAACGACCGGGGAGGTACCTCTCGCTTACACGAGACCGGCGTGAAGTGACAGCTGTGCTGTCGCGTTTCGTGCGGTGTGTAAGTAGCCGGTGGCCCATGGAGGTGGGAGGAGAAAGGAGGACAGCGCATCTGTATAGCTCTATGCGGATGTTTGTGGACGTCGGTAGTCAAGAAAATGGCTCCGGCTGGTCAAAAATCATAATTATATGTAGGTACGGGGCTCCTATGGTTAATATCACAAGTGTGGCCTACCTGTAGTTTATTTTGTGCCTTGCGGCTCTTGCCTGTCAAAAGGTTGCCGACCGCTGGTTTAGGAGAATGGGGAAAGAGAGAGTCCAGTTATGCCTAGAGATATAGCATGCATGGAGATGACCGCCTTCCAGAACGTTATTAATATTACCGGTCAATCTACAGTCCGGTGATCTAGTACTTATTTCTCAGAAGGTTTTTTGAAATACGACGCCGATAACGATATGTAAAAGCCAACAACTTATTTTATAACTGCAAACGAACTATTTCAAGAGGTGTCATTCAATGATCTGGGTAAGTATAATAACGGTTATCAAATATGATCATACGACTTGTGTTCGCAATGAAACCATTGTTCGTAGACTAATTTCTGTTACATTATGGGTTTTGTGGTAAAAACAATAATGTCATTTAATTAAAAGCAACGCCAAAGTAGGTAAGTTAGTTTAAGTTTTTGTAGATGCCTCTATACACGGCCAACAAACCTTCTCAAACAATAAAAGGTAAAAAAGTATAGCTACCACTTTACGGCGG
>LUGF01059898.1:1368031-1395891 GCA_001625245.1 Calycopis cecrops
GCCGGCACAGACCCGCTGGTATAGAGCGTGTGGCTTCCTCTAACTGACTCTACTTAGTTTAAAATAAGTCAGACGATATCAAGTTTAGTAACAACTAAAGTGAGACGATATGTCTTGTAATATAAATATTAAAATTGTAATTTAAGTTGCTGCGCCCTAACAGGGTATCATGTATGGACATATAAAAATGTTACCACCTTTGTGCTCATGATTGCAATAAAGATTTCTATTTGTATTTGTATTTTAAATAAATAGTGAATTTGCTAGGATTTAAACAGTATAGCAATGTTCTGAATACTACAAAGTAAATACTCACTTTTCTTTAAGATCGCTCTACACTAGGCTCTATTTTAGGCCATCAAGGAGGGATATAGTAAGCAGATATAGTAAAGAGAATCCAGGTTGTATAGATAGACAAGTAACTAAATACCTACCTAATACTTTTACACAGGCCAAAAACAAAAGGCTAAAACGAAAAAATATTCAAATTTCGAATCAGGAATTCATCTCATTTCGAACTGAAAACGTGAAACGACGCTCTTCACATATACAGCCGCAGCACCGCGTTAATCGTGATCTATATTAAAATAACAATATGTGACCTCTGCCTGACCATGACAAGATCAATTAGGCTGATAGCCGTGTTTTGACAGTTTGGTCTGACGTCTCGACAGGCGTGACAGCCCGGTGAACTTGGCGCGGCAAACTATATGTCATTATGGTATAGGTCGTTTGGAGTTTGAAACCTGAGACTTGGCGGTATTGCCTTCAGAGCGTTTCGGCTGGATTTTTCTGAGGCTAATTCCTTTTTATTCATACCCAAATTACGTATCATATAGGTATTGTAGATAACATTATAAACACAAAATGTTCTAGGTTCTATATCTAACAGTTGTGCTGTGTCACGTGTCTCGAATTTCACAAGTTTATCTATTCAAAGACGCAAACTGCGATGAATGCATAAAACTGATAAAAGTGCAGTATTTCGTAATTGATAGCTTATTACATTTTCATTGTTTTTACCAGGGATGAATGAAAAGAGAAAAACAATATGGGCGTAGTTGCGTATTAAAATACGTTTTATTTTCTCGTTATTGTTTCCTATCCTATTTAAAAATTGTAGCTAAAAGTAAATATTGACGTTAAATGACGTTAGTTCAGCTATTTTTCCGCGAATTGTATCCAAAATGAGTAGTCATTACCCCGGCTGCGCTTGTTTATTGTTTGTGCACTCAAGCGCTACCGAACTATCTATGGCTGCCATATTTGATAACCGCCTGTATGTTTTTACACCTTAAAGATAAATTCCACTTGAATTCTGTCACCTTTTTATTAGCTTTCAATGTTGTATTAACTCGTATGTAAGTATGTGTCACAGACCGACGGACAGATAGTATTTTATAGTTATTACGGGGCACGTGAACAATGTGGTGAACGAATATTTAATAAGTTTGTTAAGTGTAGAAGAGAGCTGACCTTTGGTTAATGTAATATTGTCGTCTATATTTGGAATGTTCAGTAAATACCTTTATACAAGCAGACATGCGTGGTAGCGTTTGTAGTATTTTGTAAGCTATGTATTTTTATAGTGCAAGGGTGAAAGAATCAGTTGAAGCAGCGCTAGATCCAGGCGGGGGCTCAGGGAGGCTATAGCCCTGGGCCCTGTTAGACTTAAGGGCAATAAGATCACTTTTGTACCCATAAAAGCCGTCCTCTCAACTCCCAGTCTCTTAGCCCTGGGTCCTACTAATGCTTACTACAATGCTGAGTTGCAGACTTTTGATGCCCATCCGCATAATTGTCATGTAGACCTGTCCCCCTCCTAGCTTCCTCCCCTTGAAATGCCAGCCGAAAACTCACAAAAAGCAACAACACAGCTGTGAATTTACAGTGGTGTCATGTGAGTGAAAGGTACCTCTTGCTACAAGACACGCACCACACAATTATATACTCTGTGACTTTCTGTTTATAGCATTTTAGAAACAAGGTAAGTTTATAAGTTTTCCATGACTAAGTTCCTCCTAGTCGATGGCACGTAAAATGCTGCAAAATATGGAGTATGTAAGATTTATCAGTTACCGCCCCGACTGTGGGTTAAGCAGCAGCATCTCCTCATGCAATGTCATTTTGTTTCTTTTTGTTAAGGTTCTTGACTTGGTTGAGCCACTGGATGTAAATGGCCGTGACTTACAGCGCTAACAGTAGTGGACGTGGTCCAGCATACAGCCCTTTTCATTTTAATTAAAAACTCAGCACCAAGACTGTGATTGCTAATTCACGTCCCGGATCGACTAAACCAAGGAGATCTGACCAAAATACTGACTCTTCAAAAGGCAATTGCCAATCCAACCATTATGGCCCAGCCTCCATATTCTCAAAAATTAACACGCAGTATGTGATCTATTCACCTGGGAATACAAAAATGCGGGTGCGGTGGTCCACGGAGGTGGGAGGAGAAAGGGGGGCAGCGCATCTGTAGTCTATGCAGATGTCTATGGGCGTCGATAGTCATGAAAATGGCTACAACTGCTCGTTTGCCCTCCTATACCATAAAAAAAAAAATGCTACTTCATATTTTGTATCAACGGATACCGGTATCGGTCGATACAAGTGTCTCCTTCTTTTTGCTTAAAAAGGATCCTGGATGCAACTTGCGATCAGTTTCTAATAAAACGGATACTGGTATCAATGGACACAAGCTCACTTCAACGAGCGTGTCCTTCGCACGGTATCAGTTAAGTGTAACACAACACTCAATTGATTTGTATTTATTAAAAAGCTGTCAGTCCGCATCACATGTCGCGGTAACGAGTGGAAAGCTCCGATTAATAATATTAATTAAGCTTAAAGCTCATTGTACTTACACGGTGTTTCAGATCCGAATCTCAATTGTAAATTGATATATTAAGCCGCGGCCACCCATATCGCGGCCTGTTTGTTTTTATTTGCCCGCGCGCGCGCAGACCTGTCAAACTGCGATGGCCGCTGATTGGCTGGCCGCTAGGGTTGCCGCGAGGGTTGTCCGAGAAATCGATTTTATTGATCGACAGGGCTGTACTTGTAGTATAGATTTTTTTGGTTTTCCGTCATGACGACATGATTGTAATGGCTAGGGTAAGCGTTAAGAAAGAATTACATGGAATAAAATTACTTTATGTATTACACAACAGGGCAGTATGTTATAGATTGTTATAACTATTGAAAAGTATGAGACTAGTGATTATGGCTAAATCGAGAAAGCCTATTTCAAGAACATCATTTTGATGCTCACCTGATCAATCTTGACGGACGATATACGATTGTTGGTCATTTTGGTTGTGACGTGTGAACTTGTGTCGCTAGCAGCTGCTAGGGCTGACACCATACAGAATGTTTGTTTTGTAGTTTTTTATGTTACCACCAAAAAGCTTTGCAAGGATGCGATCGCGTAATACTACACAACAAGTAAAAGTCCAAATCCAATAAATCTTTAGCATACTAGGTAGGTCCGAGGGTCAATAAAGGATTACAATTAATCCAATACGGCCAATCCCCCGGCACTCGTCACGAGCCTGTAACAAACCCGCATTTCATCTCACCTAGTCGATAGTCGTACAATACGTCGTTCTTGTTCAAACTGCTTTATATCACTTGTTATTTGATTTTGATCAAATCTAAGTGTTAGAATATTTTGAAACTAACTCGTGCCTGCGACTTCGTTCGCGTAGCGTAATAAAAAAAGTGCTTGCAGTGTGCCGAAATTCCGATTTCCCGTAGGAATGAGCGATTTCACCGCAGTAAAAAGTGTTTTTGATGTTGACCCAGGCACGACAAAAAGTTTCATTTGAATCCGTCCAGTAGTTTTGGGGATTAACCTGGTCAAACAGACAGACAAAAAAAATTAAAAATCATTGAAAAGTATTTTAATACCATTTCAACACAGCCCCCAATTAGTTTTTCGTAAATTTATTCAATGTACATACGAATTTTTCTGTTTTATTATATGTACCTATATAAATTACGAGCGAAGAAAAGTTACCCAATTAACTATTTGATCGGATTACACGCTCGGTGATAACTGAATTTATAACTTCCTAAGTACCGGGCTATATCGTTATGGGTTTAATTTTTAGAAATTATTTTAGCGCTCACTTACATCATTAAAAGAACCCCAAATTTGAAGTATAAAGTGCAGAAGTTTCGGCTATACGTTGACATATAAATCAATGAGTTTTGCCTTTTGTATATGTAGATAAGCACTTAGTTATTTAAGAAAACAGTAACAAATATAATTAGAACGCTAGAATACCTATTCAAATATATTATAATATTTTTTTAGACGTTTTAATTATATTCAAGAAAAAATTACAATATACATGTACATGAACATATGTAGGTACCTACTGTCTACTGAAATTACTAAATATTACTAATTTTTCTACATCTACATCAACTCTATTCCACAAACTTACTATCGAATCGTCAATACTTTTAGTTTTTTTGTAAACGATTCCTTATTACTAATATTAATTATTTTTTAAAAACAAGTTTATTGAATGGTCACCATAGGAACATTGCACAGTTTTTTGAATGTATATGTATCATGTACGTAATACTGTTTTCGGAATATAATTGATAACCAGTAGGTATAAATACTGATTGCCCAAAAAGGTTTTACCCAGTTTAAAAGCTAAAATCATAAATTTACTTCTTTGCAACTAAATTTTGAAAAAAATTAAGCTCAGCAATTCGGGTTCAAAATATAATAAACGGTCGTATGTTTTGATTACGTTGACTTTTCTGCTTTTAAAATTTGATTTTTTCTCCAATGACCTTAGTATTTAGCCTGATGATTTGTTCGCGTTCGTCACACGGAACCCACAGTGTAGTGCGACTCGCACTTGACTATCTATCATTTTACGAATAACCAAGTGTATTGATATACGAGTAAATACAATTGCTATAACAACTCATTGATATTTTGATAAATGTTTTCTAACGCCCTGAGTAGGTAATTTCTGAATGAATTATGTATTAGTATTGTTTGCATGTTCTCTAATAATTCAGAAACTACTGAAGAGATACTACTAAGAATTCTGTAACATTCATGTTAGAACTTATGTTCATCAAATTAGACGTATTACTAAAATAAAGTAGATAATTTAAGCATAACTCAAAATAGTTTAGGCAAAGGCAGTAACAAGAATTTATTTTAAATTTTCCAAAATATAGTGAATAGACTGAATATCCTGAGACTATAGTATCGTCCTGGGCCAGTTCGGCTGCAAAAACTCTATCTATGCTTAAAGTAGTATCTACAGGCGCCATGCACATATGTAATTTAGAGACAGCACGACGAGACACTGCAATTTCAGGCAGACGGTTTAAGTCAGTAGGTACAGTAGGATGTCCCAACAATACTAATAAATTCCAGGCAGTAGATTTTTAATCGGTTAACACAAAATCTATTTAATAACTTGTTCATACAAGTTATATAGATATTGTCGTAATTACACATAGATTTGTCTTAATTATCTACATAGATTTTGTCTTAATCTGATCACATAATTTGTGTAGATCCATTTATAAATCGCGCCTGTAAGGGTGAGGGGGCGAGGGAGGTCGCGTGTGAAAGCCTGGCGTGACGATATGTGACAAAGGGGAAGTCGTAGGAACCGTTGCCTTCATCGATTCACTTTTGTTTTAATAAACATAACACCTACACAGGTAAATACAGTGCCAGACTTAACGCGTAGCAAAAGTAGCAACTGCGACGGGGTCTACAAATCTGTACTGTCTACAGTCTATTAAGAAAATTCTGAAAATGTAAGCGAATCAAGGTCCAATAACCTATGTTACAGGTCCACGCTTTATCCGGCGCAGGTTATATAATAATACATAACTAGTAGTGTAGTTATTATTAGTAGATAATTTCTCTTCTTTCTTCTTTCTTCATTCTATAAGTCTTCTAAGTCGCGTACTATTGGTTGAGTTACCGAGTTATGGAACGTCTGATAAGATGGCAGAAGTTTTTGCAACTTTTATTATAATGTGGCATTACCACTCTTGGTAAGAGGTAGTGCCAAACTGCACGCTTGCATATTTCACATTTGTGGGCGTCGGTAGTCATGAAAATGGCTCCGGCTGCTCGTTTGCCCTCCTATATCATAAAAAAAAACGAGTAGGTATGCTCGAGAAGTATAAATTTGTTGACCATTGAGGTAATTTAGTACATTCTGTCAGATGTTACGATGACAGACTATACACAAGGGATGACACAATAAAAACCGTAGCAAAACCTTTAATTAGTGGTAAATGAGTTTTTAATTTTTTATAGCATCCAGCTATAAATAATTAAGAATTAATTTTAAAAAATGTTATACATACGTGTCAAAAATGATATCGTTAAGTTCTTTGTCAATATAATGACTTCCACGCCAATCTATATCATGATAATTAAAATTGTTTTTTAATTGGCTTTTTGCTCGCATGCATTATACTTTCAAATTGTAAGTTTAAGATGCTAATTTAATACTGGCAACCCTATTAGCGGCGCCTCGCGCGTTCTGTTTTCAAAATTCCTCCTCGTATTGATCGCGATCGATCTTTGAACTAATTAGAAAAGTATGTTTATGTTCTATGAACGTTCGGCTCTTAAGTTGAACGCATTATTATTTGAAAATGGAACGTTTGTAAATGTTTATTTCCGTTAATTTTAAATTCTAATGACGTGGCGCCAATCGTCTCTTCCGGTGAGGCTTGTTTCCGTGTTCGAGAATTAAAATTTAAAGTTTTGAGATTAAAATATGTTTTGAACTAAGTAGATAATATTAAATAGATAATTCTGAACGATTAACAGTAATGAATGTCCTCCCAGCCGATTTCGGCTACGGCGGCCGTCTCTATAGAGACGAGCCAGATGCGCAGGACATATTATAGTGCACAAGTGTGCGCGCAGACACAAGTGCACTCTCTATTCCCTCACTCTCATATTCCGATGGGACGGCAATCCGACACGACCGGTGAGAAATCAGGCGCAGGACCGACGGCTTAACGTGCTCTCCGAGGCACGGGGGTGTACCACCGCCAACTTCCTGACTCCGGACTGTTATTAGAAATTGAAAAATCCCAACAATCCCATAACAATTTTTGGTCCGACCCGGGACTCGACCCCAGGACCTCACGTCTGTGGTTGAACATGCTTACCACTAGACCACGAGTCCACCATTAACAATCTTGTGTAGATCAAGAAAGACTAATGATGTTTTTTATTCTTTTTCATCATCGTGTACCTATTCAGAGTATCCACTACGCGACCGGTATTTATCAATGAACGTTTAAATCACATACTCTTAACTACATATTATATGAAGTATATTAAACATTTCTAGACAAAAAGTATTAAGTATGTAAATTGCACAATTTAAATCATAAATTTTATCAAAATTGTAAAATTTAATGTTTATTAAGGAAATAAAGGGCTTATTTATTTATTTATTTATTTATTATATTAAACATGCAAACCGATTAAGCATTGCTAATGAAAAACCCTTACAAGGGTGGACTTGGATGAATCGAAATTCTCGAGAGAGATTATTAGATTATTAGTAAGAGGTAGTGCCACCCTGCATACATGCATGTAGCCGAATTGGGCCGGCACGACCGGGGAGGTACCTCTCGCTTACACGAAACCGGCGTAAAGTGACAGCTGTGCTGTTGCGTTTCGTGCTATGTGTAAGTAGTCGGTGGCCCATGGGAGTGGGAGGAGAAAGGAGAGCAACGCATCTGTAAAGCCTCGATGATGTCTACGGGCGTCGGTAGTCATGAAAATAGCTCCGACTGCTTGTTTGTCCCCCTATACCATAAAAACATTATCGAGTAGCCTATATGCCCTGTCGCTGGCATATAGGTAGGCACTGTACAGAGGCGGCAGTAATATATACTGCCTATAATCAAAGGGAGTTAATGAAAGTCCCAAATTCCGGAAGAAAAAAACGGGAAGCTTTAAGAAATACTTAAACGTACCTATCAATTACACGCATGCTGATGGTGATGAAAATGTACCATAAATAATTCAAATGACGTATCACAAACTAAAACGATGTAATAAATAAATCCTCACGGAATATCTTTTATGAACAAACTCAAAGACTTACAATTGCGCTGCCTAATGCCCATACCATAAATGGCGAAATAAAATTCGATTGTAAATCTTTAAAACCTAACATACGTCTGCGGTCAAAACCTATTTAGTATTTACACCTTAGGCTGTGTGTGGCCTAGGTTCGCAGCCTATATTTGTACACCAAACTAATGATCCATTGTTACTGAAGCTCCTCTTTCGAACTGCATCGTCTACTTCGCGGCTCACATATTTCTGGTTTATAATTACTAGCGCAACAAGAGCCGTTTTGTCTCACACGAAATAAGATTAGTGGGGTCAAGTTAATCTGGATATTGAATGAGTGAGCCCGACCGACGTGGGTGGTCGGCCATTTTTATTTAACCGTCAAAAGGTCATTCAACCGGCCGATTACTTACGTATCGTCACACCTGTATTTTTTTAGTATTTTTACAGTTGGTATACATCTCTTTATGATAGTATAACATTAACCGACTGTACAATAAAAGGAGGTACTGTTGTTATTTTGAAACTTAATACATTAATACTTACCTATTAAAGTGCTTACCGTATCAATCACTGTTTGCCCACTATTGGGCATTATAGTCCTCTTCTCTTTAACGCTATTCTCTCTTGGTCTCTCATATACACTTTTTCTGGTATGACTTACTACAACTATTTAAGAGAAGAATTATACTATTAATAGTATTAGTAGTACCCAATACCCCCCCTAGGCCTGTGTCCGACAGTGGACGTCCTCACGCTTATAATGATGATGATTTACACTAAAACGAAATGATTACTTTTTTATTTTTCCTTGTTAAAGCTCGGCTATGTTTTTTATGCAATTTTATGAGCTTCCAGTCGCATTACACAGGTACTTCTACGCGCCGACTCGATTTGCCGATAATGCTGCAAGGGCAGTACCACTAAATAAAAATTATAAGTGCTGGTTACAGGTTACTAGTCGTTGAATAGCTTAGTCAACTCCTAAACTACCACAAATGCTTCTTATTCATTAAATCTAACCGGAACCTGTGAAGCATAATAATTATAGTTTGTTTGCCACTCAAAAAAAAAGAAAAAATAAATATTAGGATATTTATTTTTCTTTTTTTTTTGTCACGTTTCGTGCGGTTTGTAAGCTTCCGGTGGCCCTTTCTAAGAATATATATTCGTATCATTCGTATCATTCATTCGTAGCCCCTATGGCTACGAATGTCTAAATTAAATATTCCTCCCACAGGAAAGTTTGACCTATTTTAATATAAAATGGACCACGGGAAACTCACAAGCCACATGAAACATAGCAATAGAGCGGCAAGTCGATATAAAGAGCGGGAAATGTATGAATTGTAGTTAAATTCAATAACACGAAAAACATTTGAAGTTTAAGACTTATTTCTGAGGAGGGGTACATCAGGTACATGCCCCCTTTGACATGACGCTATCAATACCACCATAACAATTTACGGCGTTGTCTGAAAAAAACGCTAATAAGGTTTTTGAGATTGGCTAGCTTTTTATAAGGATATCTACTTACTGGATGATGGATTGATGGTAAATTAATCAGCTGTAAGAAAAACAACTTCATGGGTTCCTGTTATAGACCCGTGGAGTCTATTAGGAGTGCAGTAAGAGGTAGTGCCTCGCTACATGCACGCATGAAGCCAAATTTAGTCGGCACGACCGCCGCGCGCCGTTCCTTTCGCTTACACGATACCGGAGTAAAGTCACCGCTGAGCTGTCGCGTTTCGTGCGACGTGTAAGTAGTCGGTGGCCCATGGAGGTGGGAGGAAGAAGGAGGGATACGCATCTGTATAACCTCTATGCGTATATCTATGGCCGTAAGTAGTCATAAAAATGGCAACGAGGTTTACCATTTAGATTATAAAAAAAGTTATTTATCTTGGTATATATTGTTCTTAGGGGAAGCCGTGAGGCACGACTAGTATAGATATTGCAGCTGCAGTTATATACTTACCATCAGGTTGCGTTTGATCCCTATGTATAAAAATATGTTGAGCCACACTGCATTTTTTTTTTTTTTTTATGGTATAGGGGGGCAAACGAGCAGTTGTAGCCATTTTCACGACTACCGACGCCCATAGACATCTGCATAGAGACTACAGATGCGCTGCCCCCCTTTTTCCTCCAACCTCCATGGGCCACCGGCTACTTACACACCGGACGAAACGCGACAGCACAGCTGTCACTTCACGCCGGTCTCGTGTAAGCGAGAGGTACCTCCCCGGTCGTGCCGGCCCAATTCGGCTGCATGCAAGCATACAGCGTGGCACTACCTCTTACTCTTTTGCGTTGCAGCGACATTGGGCCGGCACGACCGGGAGCGTACCTCTCACTCGCATGCTACGAACATAAAGTGACATGCGACTTGTGAGTAGCCGGTGGCCCATTGGAGTGTGGGAGAAAGGCAACGCATCTGCACACCAATTTCACAAATGCCCAGGCGTCGGTTGGCATCAAAAGACTCGGACAGCGTTTGTCTACTTATACTATAAAAAAACATTTAACCGTTTCTTTTATGGATGTTAATTACTCCCAATTACATAAAGAGGCAGCTGCGCCTGTCCCCGGGCCGGGGCACGTGTCACAAGGAGGCTCCCCTTAAAAATAACCAACTCCACTCTCGGTAAGGAATTTTTCGATCCCTCCCTAGCTTAAGCTGGGCTTACATATAACCGGGATGGTTCCTAGACGTCTTGTAAATGAAAATAACCGAATCTCATCAATTAATGGAGTGACACCTGAGCTGTCGCGTTTCGTGCGGTGTGTAAGCAGCCGGCGGCCCATGGAGGTGGGAGGAGGAATCTTTGGAGGACACGTACCAACCTATTACGTTTTTCCGCACTTTACAGTGCTCTGATATTGAAAATACTACGGGTTTACTTGATTCCTGTAGGAGAGTGGTATTGTAGCTTTGCAACCGTGAGGGCACGACAGTTTCCCTGATCTGGGCAAAAGGTTAAAGGTAAAGATCGTTAATTTATACAGTCTAGTGTTTGAAAAATTATATAGTCTAGTAATAACAGGATGAAAGACACTTGACCTCACTCAGTGGCGATCAATGGTTAAGGTCATTTACGTTTACGTTTTAAGTTCTAGTAAAATACCTGTATTAGATTTTTATGTATATTTTTTTTATATTACAAGCGGGCAAACGAGCAGTCGGAGCCATTTTCATGACTACTTGCGGCAGAAGAGGTTATATAAACGCATTGCCCTCCTTCCTCCTTACCATCTGCATGGACCATAAATCATTTAATATGAACATTTATTCTATCACTCTCGTAATACCGAATATTCGGGGGACGGGTTGGAATGCTGATCTGCATAACCATACGGATACATGAAAGTCGGTGGCCAAATGTATCCGTGCTCGGTAACCCATATGCTAAAATCAGTACGTTTTCAATGACGACATGTAAACTAGCCTTACACGCGGGTATTCGGAGAATTCGCTCTGCGACCGTTTAAATTAACTGCTTTTTTTCACATCGCCAATATTATTGCCCCAAATTGACGCGTGACCGGCGATTTATTGATTTTCCTAAATGTCTAAGAACAATGTTCTGAGTAAACGCTTTTTGGATATTGTGGAAAATAGCTTAGACACTCTTAATCTAAATGCGAAAGTTTGTAAGAATGTTTGTTACTCATTCACACAAAAACTACTGAACGGATTTTCATGAAATTTTACAGTAATATAGCTTTCATATCAGAATAACATAATGAGTTAAAATATTGAATTATTTTTGAAGTCCGAAATCCACGCGGGCGAAGCCGCGGGCGGAAGCTAGTTATATATAAAAACTGTAATCGAGCATGAATAATATACAAAAATAGTCATAGTAATAATATTTTATCCATAACGAGAAAAAAGAAACATTATATCTTTAGAAGAGATGTTTTTTATTGCAATAAGCTAATGAATAGTCTAAAAATATTACTACAAATTATTTTAAATGTTTATTTTGTCAAAAGGGTCCTGGGCCTAGTGTCAGATCTTTTGAAGTCGTGAAGGTTCGAGGGAGACGTGGGACACCTAATGAGACTGGGTTTTTGAAGGTAATTTTCGAATTTTCCAAGGAGTTCCGTGGCCTTTTAGGAGGGCCTTGAGCTATCCAGCCCCAACGTGTTCAGGAGGGCCCCCAGCCTAGGCCTGAATTCAGATAAGATCTGGATTCAGGCCTAAAGTAAAGTAGTTGTCACTTGATGCCGATGGACCTTTACAGTCACTCCGGCTCAATTCACACGAATGGGAAATTATAGAATTACTCTAATAGTTGAGTGGGGTGGAAATAGCCGGTGCCCCATGGAGGTAGGGGAGGAAAAAGGGCAAGGCAACTGTTCATCTCTATGCAGATGTCCATAGGCGTCGGTAGTCATAAAAATGGCTCCGACTGCAAGTTTGCCCCTTTTTTATGGTATAGGAGGGCAAACGAGCAGTCGGAGCCATTTTCATGACTACCGACGCCCACAAACATCCGCATAGAGGCTATACAGATGCGCTGCCCTCCTTTCTCCTCCCACCTCCATGGGCCACCGGCTACTTACACACCGCACGATACGCGACAGCACAGCTGTCACTTTACGCCGGTCTCGTGTAAGCGAGAGGTACCTCCCCGGTCGTGCCGGCCCAATTCGACTGCATGCAAGCATGCAGTGTGGCACTACCTCTTACTAACCCTTATACTTAAAAAAAAAATATTCACGATGTCTGTCCCCGCGCTTTCGCTTCATTACGCTGTACAATCGAGGGGCGTGAGCACTTTAATTATAAAACTTTACGCACCTTTAAAAACACTTTTTTTCCGCCCCCCATCACGGAATCGAACCCGCATTCCCGATTCGCGATGCCGCCGCAGAAATTTCAATAAAACTCCCCCGTCACTCCGTTTGAAAATGTGTCAAGGGGCGCTAGATTAAATTCAAGTCCTTGACGTCTTTGGGGTTGTGTTCCGCAGTTGAAAAAGAACTCGCGAAAAAATCTCTCTGCAAGTTTATACTTCAAAGTGTTATTGAGTATGGTACGTACTCTATTTAAGATGGTTTTTGAAATGACAACGTCTTTAGAATCGTTTGGGTGAAACTCTTTATTACAAAAGTACAAATATAGATATATTTTTTCGGTGACGCATTGTAGTATTTATTGTTCATTGTCAATTTTCCCACCTACCGTGTGTAATGAAAATAATTTCAATATTTATGCACGTTCATGCATGCAAATAGGTGCAATTATCACCTATCGAAAGACAATTAAAAATTACGACGTTTTTAATATTTTGTTAACACGATATGAGTAGGTACCTAATAGAGTATGAATCTACTACCTGATATGTATGTATTTGGATAATAGGTATAAGTTAGATCGGAGAAAAAATTAAAATATAAAATGATACATATCTTCAGTGACGGAAGGGATGACGGATAGTATCGATGACAAATGTATACCTACTCTAAATACCAAATGTTCACTTATACCTACGCGTCTACCCACCCTCGTTGCGGACCATGAAACACACGAAACTCGAGAGCGTAGCCGTCACTTGGTGCAGGAGATACGTGAGCACTGAGCAAGAGGTTCCCCGACTGTGCCGGAAAAGTGCAGTAATGAGTTCTTCTTGTCGGGATGATGTCGGTGAGAGGTCCTGATTACCGGACTGGCGAACTGCTACTAAATATAAGCACCTTCAGTGTCGTCAGCAGATTAGGTATTTATATGTAGGTTTTAATGTTAGGTAATAATTGATAAACCAAGTTCTCCTCAAAAGATTTTTATTCCGTATTACTTTTACCAATATTTCGACTAATACTGCTACATTGCACAATAAATAACTTAAATATATTATTAATTATTAATTAATTAGTACTCCTAATTATTATTTACATTCGCATTATTAATTTATACAGAGTGAAAATCTACAAAACGTAAAACAACAGCTAATATTATAAAATTATTAAATATTATATAATGGCAAGATTTAACAGTTATTTCGTATTAAATAAACTTCTTTTATTTTTAAAACGTGTTTTTAAGGCGACTCACTTATTTTCAGACTCACTTTATAAGATACTCTAAGGTAATATTATGTAGTAAATGTATTTTCTGCCTAAAATTGTGTACCTACAGCAAAAGACATCACATTTATTTTGTTGTGCTTATGTGTATTGTAATCGTAGAATAAAAAAGAAGGAAAAGAAGAAGAAAAGTGGACACACCAAAGACAATCGGTGATCAATGATATCTACATTATATAAAACAAAAAAGGCATTCATTTTTTCGTATTTCATTTACCTTTTTAGTGTGTGGATTTAAAAATAATATAATACACAATGTATTAATAGTAATAGTAATTTATTAAGATAGTGAGTCTGGTAGAAAAATAAAGTGATTTTTATAATGCAATGAAATACAATTATCTGAATCTAGATTTATTTTAATTATTATTTTATGAAACTTTGACCTAAGAGTTCTCGATCTAATATCTACAGTAAGTTACAAATTATACAATCCAAAAATCCACCTAAACACAGCGTTCCAGCATCCGAATTTCTCTTACTTCGACGACAACTCGAACCGAAATCGCATTTAACTTGAGTTGTCAGTAACATCTAACTAATTTTTCAGTGGTACTGTCGTACGGAATAATAATTTAGATGTTACAACTATAGATATAAAATATATACTCTTTTATACAGCAAATTATATAGATACAAATACATTTTTGATTTCTTATCGACTTGTATGGAAATGAGATCGAGTCGAATTGCAATTTTCACATCATAATTATTTTGTATTCTTTTGTCAAACTTTCTAATAAACACTGTTGTTAAGATAGTAGCTTCAGTCAATTTTAAGATAGAAAGGTTTAAGGAATAAGTAAAATTAGGAACATTATTTTAAGCTTTTTCGCCTAAATGGGATTGAAAAAATCACACCCGAACTATAATCACGACTTTGTCAAGTCTAAACTTGGTATGTTGTACCTTCAAAATTTATCGATTCTTTATCGTTTTCGATTTTACTGTCGGATCTGTTGCTCTCTCTCCCTCGCCTTCATTTCTAACTCCTCCTCCTCCTTCGTCAGGGGTATTGTACTATGGTTGTAGAGACCTTGGGCCATGAGTTGCAGTGCGAGGGGGTTTCTCTGACCAGAAGCTTTCTTGATCTTGGCCCGCTTGTTCTGGAACCAGATCTTGATTTGCGCCTCGGCGAGCCCCAGCTCGGCCGCCAGCGCCTGTCGTCTCCTCTCCGTCAGGTACCGGTTCTCCGCGAATTCGTGCTGTGAAAAGAATTATTATATAGCAACTAAATACAGTAGCAGGTTTACCCTGCCGCACGTCTTGGTACATCTTATCAATCAATAGTTCTTCTCCTAGCAGGGCAGGCCTGCTTTTTTAAGAACTACAGACAAACAGACTAAAGTTGGTGATAATGTCAATACTTTGAATTTTGTGTGGGTGGAGTCAATGATTCACTATAAATATAAATCTTAAAAAAAAAATGTGGGTAAAACATTTATATTTTAGTTTGCACCTAACGTTGTAGTTAGAGCATTGACGTTTCTATGTATCCCTATTCGGTGGCGCTGTAGAGGGATTGTGTTTAGCTAGTGTCTAGTATTTAGGAGAAGTGATGGACCATGAACCAAGTCATATTTCATCGGTCACAATTGAGCAGCCGATCCGGAGCAACCAACACCTATTTCTTATTAAACAATATCTGGCATTCAGCAAAACATCTTCACCGTCATCATCATCTCTTTTATCCCACTGCTGGAATAAGGTCTACAATAAACACCTGTCATTACTACTCGCATGTAACACAAACACTTAAACCTATATTCACTGGTAATAATTACCTTTAACCTAGCCAGCTGAGGTCCAGAGAACGCAGTCCGTGGTCTCTTCTCGTCGTTGGGTCCCGTCGTGTCTCCGGGAGGCTTTTTAGGCCGCCTCGTTCGGGGACCTGGGTCAAAAGTGTCCTTTTGTATTTTACTTGTACATTCGTCATCATCATTTGCCACTGCTGCACATAGGCCTCCCTCACAGAGCGCCACAAGTCAGTCACAAGCTGCTTGCATTATCCACATTGAATTATTTAATACCTTTTGACAGATTTATTTTTTAAAAGCATCATAATTAGATGAATTCGTAATAGGCCCTGGTCGTGTTTAAAGTTGATTTGGATGTGTTTAAATTAAGTCATTTTTGACCGGCAACACGTGATCAAGATGTCTCCAGCCCACGCATCTGTTTTGAATTTACAACCAAATATAAAAGTCCACGGTTTACAATATACAATATAATTTGGATTAAGTTTCGAGGATGACGCAGAACAGTGAATAAAATATATTTGTTTATTGTAGAGTTCGTATGACATCAAATTCTTGGAGTATTTGGGGACCTTCCATCAGCCAGACCAGACTCGCTCAACATTCTATATTTTGTTTAGAGTTTATAAGTTTTGAGCAGTTTTTGACTGACAAAATTGTAATTTTTTGTCCGTATGACTTTAAGAACCAAGTTAGAGATAACTTTAAATACTTATTAAAATTTTAGATAATGAATTTTAGGGCCTTAAATTAAGTCCCTTTAAAATATAATATAATGAGTCAAGTAATTATTAGTATGATCACCCCAATATTTTAGGGCCTTAAATTAAGTCCCTTTAAAATATAATATAATGAGTCAAGTAATTATTAGTATGATCACCCCAATAATTGTATTGTAAAACTAATATTTTTCTTACAAAGATACGCTTTTTCTTGGTTTGTGAGAAAAGTAGGCCACAAATAGATGAATAGTGCACAATATATCAGATAATATCAGATAATATTAGTATAGGTTGAAGTAAATGTATTATAAGTTATAATAAAATATTTAAGTTTTACGTATTAAGTTATACAATATTGATTTAAGTAGTCGTGGGCGGATCTTGCTAACAATCCACGACAGTAGCACACATCAATTTATTGATGTGTGCTACTGTCGTGGATTGTTAGCATTATGTTTTAACATTTACATATTATAAATGTTTTAACATTTAGAAAACACAACGTAATATTATAAAACAGTAATACAAAAACATCGATAATGTTAACACACAAAAGATAATATTAAACAAACATTGAATATAAAATCACAATGCAATAAAAACAAGAAAGCGGGCACAAAAAAATACAAGAAGCAGTCACAAATAAAGCAGGCATTCTTCACGCGCCGACGATATCGTGGAGTGGACGATGCAATATCTTAACCAATTCACACATGCACTAATCATATGCATACTATATTTAAAATTGGTCAAGATATTGCACCGACCGCCACACGTGCTCACGACGACAGACTCAACCTGCAAATAAATACAGAACAACAAAAAAACTAAACCAAGCAAAAAATAAATTATTACCTAAAATATGCGAAAAACATTTTGATACTTAGGTTTTTTATTTTTTACATAGTTAAGTTTATATTTTTGAAGATGAATCATGGCTTTAAACTCTAATGTCAATAAGATAAAAGGTGTGAGAACAGTAAGTAGGCTTGTGTGTAAATATTAAAGTTAAAGTGACTTAAAGTAATGTGAAGATTTTCAATTTCTTGAACTTGTGAACTAGTTTATAGCTATTGTTATTTGTTAAGCTTTTGAACTTTTGTTAAAAATTACAGTTCAACTTGGCTTACAAATTAAATTACTATAAATGTTCTTTATGTTTTAAATATTGTTTTGACTAACCTTTACATGTAGGTATATGGCTAAAAACCGACATTATATCTACATATTAGTAAGAGGTAGTGCCACACTGTATGCTTCCTCCAGCCCAATGGAGCCGAGACCGGCGTTAAGTGACAGCTGTGCTGTTGCGTTTCGTGCGGTGTGTACGTATCTGGTGCTCCATGGAGGTGGAAGGAGAAATGAGGGCAGGGTATGTGTATAGTTTCAATGCGGATGTCTATGGGCGTCGGTAGTCATGAAAATATATTTTGACAGTCAACTAGAACTTTCAATCAGTGTCGACTTTACCTCTAGTCTCACGTAGTATTTGTATTATGTTTGCGTACTAGCCTGACAAGCCCGCGGCCTAGGGCTCCAAACAGCAGTTTTGTGCATTGCACATGGGGTCCCGCGGGTTACTTCGGCCCTGGGCCGCATATGTCTTAAACTAGCTGTGCCCCGCGGTTTCAACCGCGAAATCCATATAAACTTCAACACCCTATTTCACCCCCTTAGGGGTTGAATTTCTTAAAATCCTACATCGTAACATCTACCTGGATGCCAAATTTCAGCTTGATCCGTCCAGTGGTTTGGGCTGTGCGTTGATAGATGGCTATGTCACGTTTGAGTTTTAAATATATAGATTTAGTCCATGTAATAGATTGTTTGTCACGTATCAACAAACATATAACGTCACAACAATGTAGCTTGCCCGACAAATTTGTGAATCTAAACCATTATCAAATCCCCTTCAACACATAAAAAGGAGTTTAGTGACATACACACGCACACAAGAAATATAGATACTAAGATTTAAAAATATATAATAACTAGCTGCGCCCCGCGGTTTCACCCGCGTAACTTTCGATCCCGTGGGAATATCGGGATGAAAAATAGATGTTGGCCGATTCTCAGACCTACTCAATATGCTCACAAAATTTCATGAGAATCGGTCAAGCCGTTTCGGAGGAGTATGGCAACGAAAACTGTGACACGAGAATTTTATATATTAGATTATGTTTATTTTAAACTAACCTATAGTAGCCCGCGGAATTTATTAACACCGACAAAAAGGTACCGTCCGTCGTTAGCTTATCTAGAAGCTTGATTTAAGGGCTTATTAATTGATAGTGAAAACACAGGCTAAATTAATAACGTGAAGAGTATCTGTGTAGTGAGCCATTTTTCAAGCTGATATTGCTGACCGTACCGACCGGAATCACAAACAAGCATGATTGATGACCAAGAGCGATGCCCTTCGATTTTTTCGGCGAGGGACAATATTTCAAGCCCCAAATGCGTCTATAAAGTGTTATTTTTTTATACGACACGCTTCTACATTTTAATAGTTTTGGTGTTACGTGTACGGTCACCAAAAATATTGAAATTAAAAATATAATAAAAATTATTTATACTAAGTTACCGATCATAGTTTCTGTATAATTAAATCGGCTGGATTGTAATCTAATATATAAAATTCTCGTGTCACAGTTTTCGTTGCCATACTCCTCCGAAACGGCTTGACCGATTCTCATGAAATTTTGTGAGCATATTGAGTAGGTCTGAGAATCGGCCAACATCTATTTTTCATCCCGATATTCCCACGGGATCGAAAGTTACGCGGGTGAAACCGCGGGGCGCAGCTAGTATGTCTATAAAAACCACGATATTATCTATTATATTTATATCTAAACTTAATAAATCGTTATGAAAATGCGTTTGCAACAAAGAAGACGTCGATTCACGACCAGACATATGATGAAGGTACAGTAAGTAATACCTCGACTTGCACTACCCCGAATTGCGCGAACCCGAAGTTATGCGGTTTTTTAATATCAGTTCTTTAAATAGTCAAACTACATACTAGATAGATTTTTAAGCTTTCTTTATCTAAATAACTATTAATGTCTTCCATAATCAAAGTTTACCATAAATCATTCGAACCCAATTCAAAAGTTAAAATTATTTTGTACTAGCTGCGCTCCGCGGTTTCACCCGCGCAAATTTCGATCCCGTGAAAAACATCCCATAGCATCCCATAGGAACATTTTTCGGAATAAAATATAGCCTATACGGATTCGGAAGAATCCCTCTAAGTAATGGTAAAAGAAATTTTGAAATCGGTCCAGTAGTTTTTGAGCCTATTCAATACAAACATACAAAGGTTTCCTCTTTATAATATTAGTATAGCTATTATTTCGACGACCAGGCTGGCGCAGTGGTACGGGGCTCGGATTAGTGGAGCATGTTGCGCCAGGGGTCGCGGGTTTGAATCCCGCCTTGGTCATGGATGTTTATCTATGTATTATATGTATTTCTATAATAAAAATCTTAAATATAAAAATTTCTTAAATATATAAAACTTATTAAATATATTCCGTTGTCTAGTACCCGTAACACAAGTCCTTACGGTACTTAGCACGGGGCTAGGCTAACGTGGTGTGCAAAGTCCACAGATGTTTATTTTATTTATTTTATTTGTAATCCAACTTATGTGAATTTGACATACGCGGTTAAAGCTCAGTCCCACCTATCCCGTTACGTCGGGGCATTACTGTACAGGGTCCAGATTGAATACCAAATGGCCAGAATATCAATTCATATCATGTACAAGTCAAGACATAGACGGCTTTAAAGACACTTTCAAGCCCTTGAAGTACGTAACTAGCGAGCTTTCCAAGAGATTCCTGCAGGTATCTATCAAAGGAAGTGATAAAAAAGGTAAAAAACATCACAACGCAATATGCGACAGGTGAGCGAGGATACACATGGAATGGAATGAAAGTGTAAAGGGCCATTACTGAATAAACACACCTTAATGTATTCTATGAAAGTGGCCGGCTTCTGTCACATGTTCCGACACCTTTTATCTTTCCTACGATGGTTTTGCGCTAAATACCACAAACATCCACAGGGGGACACTTACATGCATAAAACAATAAACAAGAAATCATGCAAACACAAAAACATTAAAACAATCATTTCTTAGAAAGAGAAAATATCAGTATTAAATACATAACAATAAAACAACTTTAATGTATTTTATCGCGGTTTATTTAATATGGTTGCCAAAGTTGTAAAGCTTCTGAAACGTCCGGCTTGTAAAAGAATTAAATAAACCCCGATAAAATAAACCGCGATAAAATCCGTTAAAGTTGTTTTATCGTAATGAGTAATAATCGCGTAAACTTGAGACATTATCTTCTTATACATTTTACACATGGCTAACATTTTAATTAATCAATAATTAATTCCTAATTCTGCTATAGCTAAAAGAGCAATATTTTTAATATTTTTATTTTTAGATTATTTGATAGCGCATGCCGCATACTTACTATCAAATGACAAACGCCTACATTACAACAACAAAAAAATATTGCTCACAGGTCACTTAAAACCTGTGTAGTCTGTGCTTAAAACTTACCTATTATTATAATTTTTTAATTAAATAATATTTGTGTGAATAATTGTGCGAAGTCTATATATAGCTACAATACGCATTCTGTGGTAGGTATTGGGAAGTAGTTATTATATAATTTATAGTTTTGATAATACATTAATCATTGATAATAAATATCTATTGGAAAATGACGCACCTATTAAATTACAATTTATAACTTCTTCAGAGATAAGACTAATCATAACATTTAAATGTGTTGCAAATAAATTATGTCCTCTATTACATTTATATCTAATGATTATAATAGGTATGGTAAGGAGTATTAGTAATGTAGGTATATCTAGTAGGTATACAGTAATTGTATTTTTAATGGTATAAGGAATAAAATATTTTTGAAATATTTATTTCATAGATATTGATAAAAGTCTTATCCGATTGTATACTAGAAGTTGGGGATGTGTTTGTTTTTCATATCTATGGGGATATTACCTTATGACATTAAAAAACTAACAAGTTACGATTTACAGTAAACCAACATTAACGGATTTTATCGTGGTTTATTTAATTATTTTACAAGTCCCATGTTTTAGCTTTACAGCTACCATGGCCACGGTGGTAAATAAATAAACCGCGATAACATCCGGTCAGATAAAGTTTTAGTTAGTTAGTTAGTCCGGTTAGGCCCATGGAGGTGGGGGGAGAAAGCAGGGCCGCGCATCTGTAGTCTCTATGCGGATGCCTGTGGGCGTCGGTAGTCATGAAAATAGCTCCGACTGCTCGTTTGCCCCCTTATACCATTAAAAAAAAAAAAAAAAGTTTTTTTGCAATTTTTATGAATAATATTATCGTAAGCTTAAGCGTAAGCGTGAGACGAGTTCCGATTTTTGGATTTTAACTTAAGTAGCCTCATCTCGCTTAAATTTTTGTGTACAAAAATAAGAATAAGTACCAGTTTGTAAGAACGAGCAATAAAATCCACACAAAATGAAATAAGTATGCTCACAGTACCGGATATGCGGTGTACTTACTTCTTCCTGAAACAAAAGAAAACAAAATTAGTTCACAATTTTAGTATCCCTACACTGGAGAAGAAAGAAAAAAAAACATCGATACAATATACAATGGAAGTTAAAATTATTTATTTGTCAACGGCGGTTTGGATGGGTGACCGTTTTGGAATACTTTCAACCTGAAATCATATATTAACAGGCAGTCGAGTTCAAGTAATATCTACTTAGCTTCTGCGTCAGCCAACCAGTTTCGCTCTAGTCATGAGAAATGCATCTGTTTAACCGCTGTGCCCTGTTGCTGACAGATCCGGAGCACTTCAATATTAGCGGGTGATTGCACCTGCGGGGTTTTAGTGGGTATTCGTCTTAGCCGCGAGTCCCACAGATCCATCGGATCTCACCCAAGAACGGTGGTAGTGCGTAAAGCATTTTCCCGCAAAAAAAATCTATGTAATCATGGTTCTATAAATGTTTAATATTATTATTATACGCTTATTTCAAACCATAATCCAAGTACATAAAATTATAGAATATAGCGATATAAAGAATAATAAATACTAAATTAATTAAATAAAATTGATTAAACAATTAGATTATCATGTAATTATCATCATCCATATTGTATTTTGAATTGGACAGTCGAGGCGAGATGCAATCATCTTAAGGATGCCATTTTGACTATCCCTCAGTCGTCTTATTGAAGCGGCCCCCTCCCCTCAGGAAGGATCGCTTGAAAGCCATCCGTCCGTCCGTTCTTCAGCAAACAGTTGAAGCACTTCAGTATGGAGCCAGCCGTAATATTATCCTAAAGATATTATTATATTGAACTCCCAAGACATCGTGTTTGATATATAATTAATTAGGTCCTTTTAACCACCCTTGCAATGGATAAAGCAGGATATAATATATCGTGTCCTGTTTTGTATTGTTACGTATATATTCTTAACTTATAATATTTTTTACGATGTCAACATTCAAATGTAATATTACCTCACCAATAAAATGCCGGACGAATTAATAATATCTTTGTCTCTTGTAACGACTGAGATGTCGACGATAGTGAGAAAAACAAAAAATATCATCCACTGATGAACGGATGATAAGGCTTTAATGGCGATTTTAGGAGGTTTTTATGTGTTACACGTTCTTGTTAGGAATAATCCAAATAGGGATTTTACAATCGTTATGCAAGTTTTTGTGTGATTTTTGAGAGATTTATTGAAATGTCACTTAAAAGTGCAATAGAGTTCATCCTTTTTAAAATTAAATTATTCTAGTCCATAAAATAAAAGATAGATACTAGATGATAAAACAAAAGTTCATCTAGATAAAGAGATTGAAATGAGTATCATTTCATTCCCTTGTAGGATATTTTGTTTCTCAACTCAATAGATGTAGACTTGTAGAGATGTTTGAGTTTGCCTTTGCACATGCAGTCTGACCCGGACTTGCCAGTTTTAAAGTCCATTTTAAAGTTTAAGAGTGCATTGGCATTACGGTTTTATCTTATTTATGAAAATTCCTAACAATTTTTTTTCCCAAAATCATTTTTGATTAAAATGTCTAATGAGGTCTTTAAAATGTACAAAATTTTTCCGCATATTCTTCTGGGTATTTCGTGCTTAGGGTAAGCTTAGCACTTTTTACTGTGCGATATCGAGTAAGTTCGTTTTTTTTTTATATATTTTACACTATTTAATTGTAGAATACTCAAAACAATACTGTAGGTACACAAAAAAAAAGAAGACAAGTTTTTAAACCTTCCTCAATAAGTTCCCACCGATTTTAAAAAGCCTATATTGATAAGTTGTATTTTTAATAAACAAAATCAAAATCGATTCAAGGCTTGCTGCGATCACAACGCAAGAACATGCAGTGTAAATTCCTGCGCCTGGTTCCGGTGACTACAATTTTGGACGTAATGCCTAGAAATGCGCGCTGCGAATCAAGGTAGATCTTGCGAGAATTAAAATTTGTGTGAGGCTCTTTATCTAAAACTGAATAAGTCTGGGTGCCAGGACAAGTAGCGACCATCTGTTATCCTTGCTCTATCTGGTGCGCGCTTACATCAACACAATTAGATCTTTCTCACTTTACTTTGTGAAGCGAAAGAATACAATTTTCTATTCTAGCAAATCGGAATTGTGCAAATAAATACATTTTTTCTTTCCTTCTTTCTTCTTCGTTATGCTGTTACTTTCATTACACACATTTCGGCCCTGCCACATGAACCTCGTGAAGATCGCCATACGAAGCTGTCATTACGGACAATTACGTCATAAATATAAGTTAGAAAGCCGCTTAACAGCTTAATTAGTACGCGGGTGGTCCGGTGACGTCACCGAGCCGGTTCTAGATTCTGTATCGGAATTCCTAAGGCCTCATCTTATTAAGATGTACTCAGTGTCGCTCCGATAGAGAGCTCGCCGAAAAACTTTATATTGTAATAAAATTTAAGCGTTTGTTTTATGATTAATTTTTGAGATAAGCTTCTTTATTTCTCATTAGCATGTTATGTGTAAACAGATAACAGTCCAGGGTTTTATATCCATAACGCATTTCATATTAGGCTATCAACAGAATGATCTGAACAAGTAGCTAACATGTTTTTAATGCTTTGCATTTAGATACTAAAGGTACTAAAGTTATGCGGTTTTATCCGAGCAATATCTGTCTAAAAACCCATAATTTTGTCTTAGCATAGAATATTATCCATGTTAATGCACAAACATACGATTATAATACATTTACAGTTAGGTTATAATATATATAATAGTAATGAGGTTAGCTAGATTAAAGTACCTCCTATTCTATTTAGCTAACCTTAATAAAATTACTTACCCGATAAAAGCTCTATTATTATAGACCTCCATAATAGAGCTTTTAGTAGCTAATAATTTTAATTACTAGTTTAATTTAATATTTAAGTACATATTAATTAATTACCTAAAAAGCTTAAATGGACAGTAACAAAAGGTAAACTTAAATGCCATACCAGATAGTTTTGTTTCATTGGGTTGTGTTATTTTATCGAATATAAATAAGGTTCTATGAGTAAGTATTTCTAGAGAACAATATTTAATTCTCTCTTCTCTCTATGCCGAAAAATTTGAAATTTTGTCTCTGTACAGCGGGAGAAGATACAGGGACTAAGTTTCGGCGTAGTGAGGAGGCAATATAGGCAACAGGAGGAATGCACTACATTTCTTGGTAATATCGTGCTATCTTCATTTGGGGCATAAAGTGCGTTCAGTATCTTTGTATCCAAACGCATCTTAGTATCCTCCTTTTACAAGATACCACAAGCAATAACAAACATTTCCACAAATATTTGCATTGTACATTTGTAGTAATTTGCTCACAATTGTCACGGCGAGCAAGTGGGCGTGAGTGGTAGCAACACTATCACTAAAGTGTACACTCGGAGATAAGCCGGAGCTTACGCGCGGCCTCTCAAAGCTCAAGTGGACTTTCAACTTGCCACCAACGACGTCATCTAATGAAGACATTTGCCCGCAACTGTCTACATGTACAGATAACAACCAATCAATAACTGCTCTTAACACACGGTTATAGAGTTCAAAATATATGTTCATAAAACTTTAATCATCTTTCGATATAAATTTTTGTTGATTATAGAAATATACACTTTATCATCAATCATCAAGGTTTATATTTCATTGTGTGATCAATAGACATTTAATAATATTGGTTTTAATTGAATGCTTTATTGTAAACTTTATGCGTGTTATTTTTGAGTTGATTATCAAATGTAGCCATTAAGTTTATTAATTAAAAATTACAAGCCGGTTATGGGCAGTAAGATGGTATTTATGTTTTATGGTTAATTAGTGATCAAAGGCGGTGTCGGAAGTGCGGGCGGCGTATCCGGCTCGGTGACCGGATGACCGTATGACCGGGCGGATTGACCGGGCCGGCCGACCGGCTCGGTAATGCCTCCCTTTACAGCTGGCCATTTTAAAGTATTTATTTATTTTAATAGTATTCGTTACTGTTTCCAAATCGAAGCCTGAGGGTGACTCAGTAAAAGTCGTTAAAAAAGGTTTCATTCCCCGTCCGAAAACTGTCATAAATAGGCCGAAACCTCAATACTAACTAGAAAATCCCCTGTCATCTAAATAAAAAGAGTTGAGACAGTCTAAGGCGGTGTGATGAATGAATCTGATCTTGGCAAGGAGTTTATTTACAATCGTTTAAAAATATTTAAATTCCAACATCCCTCCGAAAGTGCCCTCAAGTACGCAGCTGGCGGCTGACGCTGTGATCATTACTTGCGACATTATGCCCTTTCTATAGCTATTAGCATAGCTTCACTTTGTTGTTCTACTTATAGCCTGTTAGCTTTGCCTAATGCCGCCAAAAATGTTTCCACATAGGATCTGAACTTATGAAGCGAAGAGAAGTTCAAAACAGTTTTATCGTAGGTACTGCTATGAGCGCCCGTTGGCTGACGAGGTTTAGTTTGGAGTCGAAAGAGGAACCTTACCCCCCACTCTCCGCAATCGTTATGCTTAGGAACTGAAGTTATGCTTTGGAAGCGAAGAGCTCAAAGCTATGTATATCGTGTTGCTATGAGTGCGTGTTGCTGTGAGTTGGGTGACTAGATTTGGTTTGGAGTCGATGCAGGAAACTGCCCCCACTCCCCGCATACGGGAGATATGCATCCCAATATGGGAGTAATAGATTAACTATTACTATCATGGCCGGATTGACCGAGGAGTCATCCCCATCTCTGACGAAAAAGCTCGCGATAGCCAAAGTGCTCTCGGTGATATCGACTGGTTCTCTACCCTCTTAGCTCTCTGGCGGGTGAAAAGGCACGCTACTCATAACACCTACCCGGTACGGCGCTAGTGCTAGTCCGGTGCTGAGTACGGTATTCCCGCTACGCATTAAGCCGGCATGCGTTTGATACGCGCCGCTCGCCATCAAAGCCGCCGTCGTAACCATTTAATTGTCTTGTAATTTTTTGCAAGTGCGCAAGAATGCGCTCGTGCTGACCATTAAACTTGTTACAATGTGTGCTCGGGGTTTTGTCGCTCATCGCTAGGGCAAACGAGCGAGCTGTAAGACCAAGCTGGTTCCGGACATCTCCGAACAGATGGCGTCGGTTATGCTGAGGTTGGAAGAAGTCCAAAGTTCGGTCCGGTTCAACCCGGGACCATCGGCAGTGCCTTCCTATTTATACCACGAAACATGAATAGGTACTAACTACTGCAATATAGAGGGGCCAGGAACCTAAATTCTAAATGTATACCTTTGCATAACATAATACTTTTTAATATGGATATTCAGGTAATCATACTAATATTATAAAGGCGAAAGTTTGTGAGAATGTTTGTTACTCTTTCACACAAAAACTACTGAACGGATTTTCATGAAACTTTACAGTAATATAGCTTTCATATCAGAATAACATAATAAGTTAAAATTTTGAATCATTTTTAAAGTCTGAAATCAACGCGGGCGAAGCCGCGGGCGTAAGCTAGTAGATAATAAAGTAATAATAAATACTTTTAGAAACTTTATGACGTCACGTCTTTTGGCGGCCATCTTATCGCGGTTTTACAGATGTCTATGGTCTGC
>LUGF01059898.1:1400186-1411607 GCA_001625245.1 Calycopis cecrops
AGCAATTTTTGGTGAAAAACGTATATGTTATCATGAGTATCTTCTTATATATTAATAGCGGAAGCCGATTTTTGTCCTGGACTTTTTGGCCGAACCACACAACGTAAAATTATGGTTAAGGTGTCAAATTAAAGGTCTCGGCGTGATTGTGTGCCAAAAATTATTCAGATTTCTTAATTGCAAAATAAAAATAAAGTATGTATAATTTTAAATATTTGTTTTTATCATTGACAATTTTTGACAATTGACAATGACATATGACAATTTTTTTTTTATTAAATGGTATTGGAATGACATATCGATACCTCTGGGCTCAAAGGTCGTAAAGGACATTTTGACGAAAATGAGTTATATACATAGTTTTATTCAGAATTTAATTCTCTATCGATCTGTATATTCAAATCCTCGAAATTCTTAAAAAAACTGCCTTTACGACCTAAGAAATTTAGTACATTTAACAAAATGAATTACGAAAATTGGGATGTAAATATTATTTTTGTTTTTAATTTCAGACACCATGGTAGTAAAGGACATTAAATATTTTTTTTTGGGGATAAAATGGACATGTGTTACTAATTGTCCTATACCACCTTACATTTATATGCATAAAATAACAAGAAGTAGGTTGTAAAAGTCATAATTTGTAAGAATTGTCCTATACGCCCTAAACTAGTATTAAAAATGTGCTATATCCATTTAAAACTGTTACAGTATTTTTAATTTATTTGCCATACACCCTAAATATCTTATAGCTTGATTTACATCGATACATTTAAGTCGCTAGTTTTGAATTTACTGGAAATATTATGCTTTCTCCCCATACATTTAAGCTCACGTGTTTTTGGTTATTGTTGTAAGATAAGAACAAAATAAGAGGTAATTTTGAAGTGTAAGGGTTTTTTAAAATACTAATTTATTCCAGCGGTTTCACCCGTGTTCCTACCTGAACCATATCACCCGCACCCTTAGGTCGTTATTATTATTATATGTTATCAAATTAAGCCCTTTATGTGTCCCATTGTTGGGCAAAGACCTCCCCCCATTTTTTCATTTTTCTTCATTCTGATCTGCATCACGTCAATCAGGCAGGTATAGGTAGGTAGGTCGAGTTCATCTCGCCATCTCCTCTTTGAGTCTGGGTCCCATAAAGTGGCAATTTTTGCCCAAAACTCATCAGGTCTGCGGCAGATATGTCTAGTCCAGCTCCATTTAAGCTCCGCGGCTTTGAGACCCACGTCAGCGTCAGTTTTGTGCAGGAGCGCAGTTCGGTGTTTCGGATTCTGTCCAATAACTTGATACCTAAAAGACTGCGCTCCATCGCCTTTTGGAAAACCTTAAGACTAGACTTTTGATTTTGTGTCAAAGACCAAATCTGTGATCTGTAAGTAAGTACGGGAAGTATACACATTGCACATGTTCATTAATTTTCGCTTGAGCGATATTGTAATGTTGCCCTTAATGAGTTCCACTAAGGACCAGTAGCTCTTCCAGGCATCTTCGATACGTCTTGCGACCTTTTTGTCTTATCTGCACTGGAAGGAAACAAATTTTTCAAAGTATACGTATTCTTGGTCACCTCCGCATCCACTGTTACCGGTTGTTGTCGGTGACTGGTCATAAGTTTGGTCTTTGACATGATCATTTCCAGTCCTATCTCTCGGCTTGCGTCGCTTAGATCTTGGAGTAATGTTTATAAGTCTGAGGCTGAGGAAGCGAACAGGATGATATCGTCGGCAAAGCGTAAATGTGTTAATTCGCTTTGATTATGAGGATTCCTTGTCTTCCCAGCCTGCTGCGAGTTTTCGATTCGATTCCGAGATATTCAAGTTGCAACTTTTAAAAAGAAATATAACGATCAATATTTAATATCGACGACCAAGCTGGCGCAGTGGTACAGAGCTAGGATAAGTGGAGCATGATATTTTATTTATCAAATATTCTATGGAAGAAGATGCACAAAGTCAGGAGAAAACCTCAGAGAAAGGAAAAGGAAAAGGGAAGGGACGATCGATATAAGTAAAAAACACTAACAACGAATCTTTGGTAAGAGTGGATATCATAAAACAGTTATACGATTGTAGAATACCAATTTCAGCTGCCAAATATAAAGATCTTATAAATCTTTGTGAAAGTGGAACCATGTCTAAGAGATTCCATAGGGAATATAAAAAACTGCCATGCAATTCTATGATTCAAGAGACTTTAAATGAAACTGATGATGAAGACGAGAAAACTAGCGACAATGACGAAATTTAGTATTTTTTATAGATGATTGATGACAATATTTATAACAAGAAATAATAAAAAGAAGATTTTTTTTAAAGAAGTTGATTTTAATGATAGGTATAGTGCTAAAAAGTTTTAAGAAAGTTTAATTTTGATGTTAGAAAGGGAAAGCTAATAAAAAAAAGACTGTTAAAAACTACTGATAATTAAGTTCCTAAAAAATAAGACAACATTGAACATACACAACGTTGGACAGTTGAGAAATGAGAATAAATAACATTTTGTTACTTTATTACTTTAAAATTGTGTTTTTAATAAGCCATTTATTATTACATATTATTACTAAATTATTTAGAGAGATTAGATTACAAAAAAGTTGTTTTATTTGACACAAATACTTGGTTTTGATAATCATTTACTACCTAAATAAAAACGTGACTTGTTAGTTACTGCCTTGTCTTTGTACAGAAGTATGGATTTACGCCCCAAAGAGCTAAAAAGTGTTGAAAATTTTAGGGTGTAAAGGTCATTTGCAAGTTATTTTATGGGCGTAAAGGAAATTTATCTCAGTAAATATAGCTTTAAACCAATTTTGTATTTTTTTTTCTGAAAATACTGTCACTTTTAAGAACTTTCTTCCTAAGAATCATCTAAATATCTCAATAAACAAAAAAGTTATAGACAGATGAATTAAAAAAAAAACGTTTTTTGCTTCTCCTGAAAAGTCGTGTTTTGTCCTTTACGACCTTTGAGCCCAGAGGTATCGATATGACAACTGTAAATTTTTTTTTTTTAATTTTAGTCCAGTGGAAAGTAGTTTAGTAATGATCTAAGGTAGCAGCCCATCAGCTGATTTGCGAAATAAAACTGACGTTTTATTTTTTCAGGTCATATTCAGTAATATTTTAATAATTTATATTCAACAACTTATAATTATAATTAAATATAATTTTATGGTCGAATTTCGACCACTGGGCGGCCACTAGTCTAATTTAAATAACATACGTATGACACGAGTGCTTAAGGCATGCACATTTGGTTTTACCAAACTTTTTAAATTTTACTTCAGTTGTGTGTTTTTATGGTGCCACCACTTTTGATATGGTATGGTATACGAGGACAAATGAGCAGTCGGAGCCATTTTGATGGCTACCGACGCCCATCATCCGCATAGAAGTGGTACAGATGCGTTGCCCTCCTTCCTCCTTATTATTTACATTATTGATAGAAAATATTCGTAAGCTTCTTCTTATGCGCTTCAATAGATCCTCCAAAAATTCAGTCTCACAAAATGCATAGCTACCACTTTTCCGTGGGGGTCTCTTTATTAGCGGAGCGTACTTTTTTCTGCGTCGCGGTCAAAACTCGTCGTCAGCGCAGGCCAATAGCTTAGCGATATATTGAGGGAGAAGTATCCGCGCCGTCTTGATTCTGCTGCAATGGAGCAAGATCCATCCAGTATAACCACTAAGAAATCAGATACTTTTATCAACATTCGCCATTATAATATTACATCACCTCTACATAACATCCAATATACATAATATCTTTACGACAATGATTTAATACTCAATTTTTACACCTTTTTTTTTAACAATTCATAAGTAACGGCTCCGGACATTAGTGAATCAATAAAAAAACACGTTTCCACGTTTTATTAGATATTTATAATTGTACCATAAATATAAAGAGTCGCTCATGTCGTGAGTATATCGCATTAGTAATACTAATTTGTTGCTCATAAAGATAAGGTCTCTCGCCGTTCTCACGGTAGTTACCGAGAGCTATGCTATCCCGTTTTGTGCGGTGAGTAGCGGGTGTCCGGTGGCAGGGCAAGGCATTTTATTAACGGTGCGGATGTTAATGGGCATCGAATGTCGCAAATTGTCTCTGATAGCTCGTTTGTCCCCCTATATTATAAAAAAGCGACTGTCATCTAAATGTTGTAACTGCTCTAGTAGTATATAGTTCGTAGACCGTTCAAAATGTAACACACTAAACGAAATGTAGAGCTGTTCGTTATTTCATTATGTGGGCGAAAAGTATTTCCGCGCGAGCCCGTTTTGGCAGCAAAAAGCGCAAAGCATACTTCTTGCGCAAACACGTTCTAACTTTGGAATATGCATGCTGTACAATGAGATGTCTGCCTGCTCTCTCATTTTCTCAATTGTGTTTCTACTTCTCTCTTTCTTCGTTTAACCAAGAAGAACGAACGAAGTTCGAGAAGAACGAGTTCATATGTCCAGCTACTCTTATGCGTCTGCGAATGCCCCTAGAGATACTCCAATAAATCTAAAGGCTATTCTTCCCTACTCCAAACCCCTCCTTCTCTACTCTACTCTCCTCCACAACTCCCTCTACCCTGGAGGAGCACTGCCTCTGAAGTATACACAAGTAACGTACTGTACCGGCGCCTCACTCGCAGCGAGGCCTGGGTGGTCGGCCCACCCAGTGTGGGACAAAAGGCGTGGAGTCGCCGCGCCACTACAACTTTTATTACAAGGCTCTGCTTAAAATAAGTATCATTACATACCTTGTATAAAACAAAGTCACTTTTAGCCATCTGTATGTCTGTATGCTTAGATCTTAAAAAAAACATAACTGATTTTGATGTGGCTTTTTTTAAATAGATAGAGTGATTCTAGAGGAAAGTTTATAAGTATAATAACTCCATTTTTGCAGTCCGAAAACCACGCGGGCGAAGCTGAGGGCTGAAGCTAGTAAAGTATAAATACTAATGGCGTATTTGTGCTACTAACTCTTACTGCAATATCAATATCCTTCCTGGCCGAATATCGATTACGGTAGTCATGTCTATAGCGACTAGCCAAATCCGCCCATATCCTATAGATATACTTACAACGTTGCCCTCCCCAGTAATATTTATTTTATAAAATCAGTTGCGAAATTTGGAATCATTACTAATATTTCGATTGCCTCGTTAATTGGTTATTTATTTTGACAATTGGTAGCAACTTCACTTAGGTACTAAGTACACTTATACTTTGATAATACAGTTTATTTTGAATTATTTTGAAAAAAAAAGAAAGATATTAATTTTTTCAATTGCCTTTATTCAATTTCTCATACTCTCCGCCATATTCTTTTTTTTTTTTTAGATAGACTATACGCTGAGGACTGAAGGTTAGTGCAGCTTCATCGATATGAGTGGCGAGCACATTGCACTCGAGCCACTGTATTTGTCATACTTATTCTGTTTTTTTTCTTTTCTGTTGTGTAGGATTATCAAAACAAAAGTGGAGGGAGTAGGTAGACGGTGACCGACTTGTACCTATATCGACTTATTTCCGTTTAATTAACACATCTATGTATCACTAGACGTGCCTTTGGTTTTATCTAAGTAAAATCTGCCTGCCTGGCACCATATATTTTTTTCTGGTTGAATTTTTTTTAATGTTTTTAATAAGCGAGTCGTTTTTGCGGGAAACACACAAACTTCCTCATTAACTGTATTCGTAAAACTATATATCATTACATCTTTGAAGATAACGTTAAAGAATTTGAAAATAATACAAATATATTTTTATTTAAAATATAATTAAGCAATATAAAAACTTTTCAGATCAACATCGACTCAATGTCTTATTGTTCACACGTCGTACACTCATGTCACCAAAACATTTCAAGTTAAAATCCACGTCTTAAATTGATGTCAGTACATTTAAAAACATACCCTATCCTTCATTATTATGTTCCACATTTGCATATCAATATATTTAGTAGTCGCTATCATTTACAAATAAAAACAATTAAAATTGAACTGCCACACTTTGGTAATACAGTTTATTTTCATATGGTTAAAGCTAAAAATACTTTACCATGGCGATATACCAGTTTGGAGACAACCGCTAAATAAAATCATTTATGCTTTAATTGCTATGCCATACAGTTCATTTTCAAAAGAAGGAATTTCCGATATTATACTAAAATATACCTTAGTACTTTATTCGTAAAGTTCACTATATTATTGGTTGGTGTTGGTAAGTTTGTGAATCATATATGGAATTTTATTGCAAATGTCTCTTATTTAAATTTGAACTTTGTCACCGTATGGTAGAGCTTACATTTAATCAATCAATATTTACTTTGAGATTTGTGTGAAGTAATTGAGATGTCTTACGTTTGTATTTTTTTTTGTCTGTCTGGTTCGTGTTTAGTATTAGTGTTTATTTTTTATATTTTTTTCTTTGCTAGATATATCTTTTTGATCCCATTCCATGATGGATTTAATGGAAAAGTTAAAATAAATGTGAGTCGCGGGTATAAATTTGGAACGGTCAATTAATAATACAAATCTAACTAGAATTTATTGCTGGAGTTTGCTTTGGTCATCTTATTAGACCAATTAGTCGTAAATATATTTACGCAAGAAGAAAGACCAAGATGACTAGAGGTTAAAGGTACTTTCTACCTGAATATTTATCTTTATTTAGTCGGATCAACGACGACTTCTGTATACAGAAGGCGCTACTGTAGTTCGCTCTTACATTATTTTGATGTAAAATAAGACTTATAGTTTATTTTTTAGTGATTAATAAACGATTTTTATTGTACCTACCTACATTATAACATTATAGTTTTAAGGTTGGTTCGAAAATACCGATTTTAGTAGGCCGATACCGACTCTAGTAGGCCGATACCGACTTTAGTAGGCCGATACCGATTTAAGTAGGTTGATACCGATTTCTTTCAATAAAGTTTGAAATTGCGCGCTGCATTGCAACTGAATTGGGCCGGCATGATGGGAGAGGAATATCCTCGCTCACATGATACCATTGCAAAGTAACATGTATGTTGTCGTTTTTGTTGTGAGCTTCCGTTGGCTCATTGGAGGGAAGGAGGGTAACACATCTTTTTTTTTTATAGCCTAGGTGGCAAACGAGCAGTTAGGTCACCTGATGTAAAGTGAACACCAACGCCCACAGACATCCATAACACCAGAGGTCTAACAGATGCGTTGCCGACCTTTGAGGAAAGAATAAGCTCTTTTCTTGAAGATCCCTAGGTCGTATCGGTCCGGAAATACCGAGGGGGGCAGCTGATTCCATATTGAAATGGTGCGTGGGATAAAATTGCGCTTATAGCGCACAGTAGTAACATTTATCTACATTTATGTGAAAGTCTATGTCCCGACTGATCATTTGCCGTCACCATCACTATATAGTATAAAACAAAGTCGCTTTCCGGCGTCTGTTTGTACGCTTAGACATTTAAAGTTACGCAACAAATTTGATTGTTTTTTTTAATAGATAGAGTGATTTAAGAGGAAGATTTATATGTATAATAACTCCATTTTTGAAGTCTGAAACCCATGCGGGCGAAGCTACGGGCTGAAGATAGTATACTATAAAACAAGAAAGTCAGCTGTACATAAAAGCACGCATATCGCGGACGGAGTAAGCGGCCGAGTTGGCACGGCAGCCGGCGCACTCAGCACCTCTCGTGCACACGACACCTCGCTAAAAGTGATGGCTATGCGGTCATGTCGCCTGCTTTTGTGAGCAGTGGTGAGGGGAGGAGAGAGGACAACGCATCTGCTATGCGGATGTTATTGGGCGTTGGTAGACACCAATTCATTTTTATAGTATATGGGTGCTAACAAGCAGTCGGAGCCATTTTCATGATTACCGATGCCCATAGACATAGGGCTATACAGATGCGGTGTCCTCCTTCCTCTCCCCTCCTCCATGGGCCACTGGCTACTAACACAACGCACGAAACGCGACAGTTTAGTTGTCACTTTTTGCCGGTACGTGCACGCGGGAGGTACCTCCCCGGTTGCCGGACAGTCCCCGTTAAGGAAGAGTGTGGCCTTTTCGCCGAGGCCAGCCTGTCGCTGGAGGGTACTGTAGCCCGCAGATCCAGGATCCTTCACTTAAAGCGGCTGAAGGCACCCGCAGGGGTTTAGTCGGTAGGGGCGTACCAAACGCCGAGCCCGACACTGTACCAGGAGCCACCCAGGCCCCTGGTAGCGTGCGTAAATGCATTCCCCTGCGAGAACAAAAAAAAACAAAAAATTGTACCTCCCCGGTGCCGGTGGTACAGGCCCAATTCAGTCTCTAACCAAAATGCCACCGATTGCTCGTATGTCCCCCTGTAAACTGGCAGCTGGTTGGTGATGATGACGTGTACACTTCACACGCCTCGTCCGCCACAGAACTAATAGGCCGGCCAGTTTAATGCGTGGCCAATCGATGGTCAAGCCTTATGGCTGGTAATTATTTGGCTATCTATAGCTCAACCTTCAAGTGGGCGCGGTATTTCTAGGAGCGTATGGTTACATGTGCGCGGTAAATATTACCCTTTACATTTTTTTTAAAGATTTGTGCTGTATCTTATAAAGGTTATCGTAATGAATCCATAAATGATGAGTAGTACTACTAATTGAAAAGATTAGTAAAAGAGTTTGTAATAAAGTATTGTGAATTTTGAGTGAGCGAGATTTTGTAATGTTTCTTAATGTCTAAGATGACGCCTTATTTTTCGAAAAATATCTGACTATAGCCAGGTATTTTATTTGCAAAATAAGGCGTAGACAACTTTCAGATGAACTCGTTATTTTTGTCTATCATATTGTAGTTTGTGGGGTAAATAGTAGGTACCCACACTTTTTTTTTAAACACAATATTTTAAAACTATAGGTAATATTTAGTCTCTCTGTAGTTTTATTTCGATTATTTTGGTATTTCTCAGGACAACATTATATTGCAATGTGTCAAAGAATGCTACTGAATGTAATATATCTTTACCTATATTTTAACAGACTAGTATGATTAATAATAATACCCTGTAACTATCTATTAAAATCTAAGAGTGTTTATTTCTAACACTTCGACAATAAAATACAGTTAATCTCGTGTCTATAGGGAATAAGCTTCTAGATTGCCTCGCTACTGGCTGAAATTATATGATAGCTTGTGCTAGCAAATTCACACACTATATTGCTAATGGTAATTCGTAATACGTATGATATGACATATGTCAACATGCCATTGTGTGTTTTTTTGTGTGTGTTGTTTTGCTAGCACTTAATTCCTAAATTTATCATTAGGGCGCGTTACATTCCGCAAAAGTGCTGCCTCTATGCTTCGTGCACGGTCCCTATTTAAGATATTTTAGTCTTGCGTCTGGGTGAGCCACATATAACCCATATACAAACATCTATGTTGGTTTTTGACCGTGTTTTATACACTTAAGGCTCCTTTTTATATTACGTTGACGAAAAAATAAAAATTTTGTGTCAAGTCGTTCACGTTTATTTCCGAATCCACTCGACCGATGCAAATGAAATTTTGTCAGAATGTATTTCGTCTGGCTCGCGATCGGTGATGTTATCGCGATAATTAACCCTTCATATTTTACATTATGAATCTTAATAGTAGACTGTAAGAGCCAGTGCCGTTGAGGTCTTGGGAAATGGGCTGATAGGACCAGGAGAATGCCTTTCACTGCCGGGATGAAGAAATGGCTTGCTTGTAATACTTAGTGGGGTATGTAAGAGTTCAGAAGACCCATAAGGTATTTTAGACCCATAACTCATAGGGATTGGATGGAGAAGGTCATCATATGTTGTGCGGATATTAAGAGGCGTCGGTAGTATTCCAACTAAATTATCTGGTCGATGGTTTAACATTATATACTCGGCCTCTAATTTTTTTTATAGTATAAGGGGGCGAACGCGCAATCGGAGCCACTTTCGTGATTACCGATGCCCATAGACGTACGGATCAAGGTTATACAGATGCGTTGTCCTCCTTCCTTCTCCTCGCTCCATGGGCCACCGGCTAGTTGCACACCGCAGCAAAACGCGACAGCACAGCTGTCAGCAACACTGTTCCTACGTTTCCACAGAGACGTCAATGCTACAAATTCAAACAGCGGTGGCTGTGTAATAAATTTAAACTACATTATGAATATCGTGATATGATATACTTCGATTCAAGTCTGAACTTGCCTCAGGGTCACACACAGAGGTGCAGAGGTCACTGGATGATGAATTTATTTTTAAGTTTCTAACGACTTCACATAATATCATAAACGATTTCAAAAGTTTGAGGTAAAGATTAGATCATGCATGCATGTAGCCAAGTTGGGCTGGAACGACCGCGGAGGTACCTCTCGCTCCGACGATATAGGCGTAAAAGGTCAGCTGTTCCGCGTTTCCTGCGGTGTATAAGTAACCGATGGCCCATGGAGGGGGTGGAGGAAGGAGGGGAACGCATATGTACAACCCCTATGCGGATGTCTACTGGGGGTCGGTAGCATTAAATATGTCCCAAACTGCTCGTTTGCCCTCTTATACAAAAAAAATTAACGCTTTTCTATTTTTATCTATTTTTTACAAACGAAAAAAATCTTTAAAATTGCACAATCCAGAATTTGTCAACTGCTGTTTTGACTTCTACTTTGGGCCCGCGTTAACACGTCTCAAGAGGTCAAAAAAACCTCTTTAATCCGTCATCCAGCTCCCATAATATGACTCACGATACCACCCAGCGAGAAGCGGAGCGTGCGTCTCGCTCTCGCATATAGCTCTCTTTCACCCCCACTTTTTACCTCCATTGAAGAGTTTACTGTCAAAATAAGGATTATAAGAACATTTGGATGAGATTATGCTAGATCTGTTAATTTTGTTATGCAATTTTTCGGTTTTCCTTTCCGTTTAAGGTAATCCTCCGATTATCTGGAGACAAAATGATTTGGGAAAAAAAAATATTGCGTTTATGATTGGGAAATTAGATCTTTATTAAAATAATTCGCGTAAATTAGGTTCCTATGGTGAAATACTTTTTGGAATAACCACTTTTCTAGTATAGGGTTAATTATGCCCATTTTACAGAAGTTTTTACAAAGTAGTAATTAAGCTCCCTACATTCACTATTATAACTTGAAATAACTTATATCAATTATTTATCTAGAAAGTAGCAGCTAGGACATGCATGTAGATTTATATGTATATTCTATAGTATAAATGTGATAGTTGGAAGTCTACTATGTGTTAATCTAAAGGTTGCATAACGCCGTCCAAGTTGGTATTTAAAAAAAAGAAACAGTTGGATGTCTTTGAATGATGACTTAATTTTAAGAACCTCCGCAGACCAGGGCAACCGGAGACGGGTGTACAGGCACAGGACGTTTTGTATCTACACTCATCAATATTCATTTAAAATCATA
>LUGF01059898.1:1417630-1429401 GCA_001625245.1 Calycopis cecrops
CGCCCGAGAACAATAGAATGACTAGTGAGTAGTGACGAATGACATCCATCGGAATTCGGAAACGTCTCAGGCTCACAGACAGATGACTTAAAGTCCCCGGTTGTAGCATTAACTTTTGTGTAGATCTTGGAGATTTAGTGATGTGAATTATCGTTGTTATTTGTCGATGTTGTTGGTTACATAGTTACTTGCATTGTTGCAAGGTCCATAGTTTTAAAATATCATTATTCAGACTTTTTTGTCTATTACGTAAGTATTTTTATCACATTGCTCCATACTTTTTAGGCTTTAATATCGATTACATGTTATGCAAAATTTTATATTAAATATGAAGAAAGAAAAACTTCAAGTTAATCTAATACCTCGGACATAATGTCATTCACATTGCATATTATAACAAATAACTTTAAATCTAATTTTGTTACTTATATTATGTATATTAACTAACATGAATCAGACTACCTACAATAAAACTGCTTTAGCTGATTTTATCGGGGTTTATTTATTTATTTTACAAGCCCAACGTTTAACCCAGTCCACCGGTGACCGTGCAGTAAAGCTTCTTAAACGTAAATTTAAGACATTGTTATTAATCACATTGTCCCTCAGATATAATGTAATGATCGTCGTATACGTATAATATGATAGACTCAAGAAAGCTAATAACATAATCTGCTAACTATACTCGTATAATTATATAATTTCATATAACAATTATTACAAAATTTATGGTAAATTAAATTCATCTGTCATGGTTGATTAAATTAATAATGCCAAATTAAATTATTTAGAAACTTTTATCGACTCTTTCTGATCACGTCACTAATCGAACAGTGACCTTTATCAAGTCCAATCGGTCAGTCTCAATTTTACAGATTATAAAGTTATTTTTTAATTTATTTCACAGTCCACAGTTTAGATTACATTGTGCCAGTAGCGGGTAACTTTTTTTGTTTTAATTCCTTACCAATGGTTTTAATGGTCCACCTTAATCATTGATAGGTGGGCAGCTGTGAATTTTAATATCGATCGCTTTGTATAATCCTACTAATATTATAAAGGCGAAAGTTTGTAAGAATGTTTGTTACTCTTTCACACAAAAACTACTGAACGGATTTTCATGAAACTTTACAGTAATATAGCTTTCATATCAGAATAACATAATAAGTTAAAATTTTGAATCATTTTTGAAGTCCGAAATCCACGCGGGCGAAGCCGCGGGCGTGAGCTAGTGGTGTATAAGGAGGTATAGAGATAGTGCTGCGTTGTAGCACGATTGGGCACGAGCTGGGAGGTACCTCGCGCTCACATGATATCGTCTTGAAGTGGCAGCTGTGCTGCGTTTCGAGTGGTTTGTCAGTTTCCGGTGGCTTATAAGAGGGTTATATAATGCATCTGCATAACAATCATTCTGATTTAAATGGGCGTCAGCAGTCAGCAGAAAGCTCCGATTACTCGTTTGCCCCGTATAGGTAAAAAGGAACGGTTTCTTTAGGTAGAAAGGTACTGAATTGATGATGATGATGATTGTAGGTGAAATGATTTTTAAATTTTCATGATCACCTTTTTGTCTTGTCAACTTCATAAGCTTAGAAGTTGCAATCACGTCTTTCTACCTTATTTTTATCTGTATAAATTATTTTTCCAAGAATTTAAGCTTCTCACTCAAGCTCCTTGCGAAGATCTTCTAAAGGGTTCTAACTTATTGATTGCAGCTGTTAATCTTGTAGAACATAGGAGTAGCAGCAGTGGGAATTAGTGGTGGACACTGGACACGCAGGCAGGTAAAAGGTCCTCACCGACGAGGAAACATGAAACTTTCCTCGATTACGAGTAGCATGTCCATAGCCACTGTTAGGTCTCCTCGAAAGGGTGGACAAATATGTCTAGAAGGAAGAAGTTTTCTGACATATGACATAATGAACCACGGTATGACAGTGGTTTGTACCGTGACTGTGCACTTTGGAGGAAGCCTTATACCAGCCGCGGGCGGCTCGTGGCTGGTGATGATGATGATGATGATATAGGCCACAGTTGTGCGAGCGTCACAAATAAAGAGAGGCCCTCAGAAAGGAAAAACGAAAAACGTAGGCCAAATACTTTTAATTTTTTCTCCTAAAAACATTTTTAACACATTTAAGATACTTTGGCTGACATAATCATATGATGAAGGCCTTTAAATAAAGAATAAAAAAAAATAAAAAAAAGATACTTTGTTTTCTTAAAACAACTATTACAAACGACTGGGCACACGAGTAATACGAATCATTTGCTAACTTCATTTAAATGCAAAATATGTAGTAGGTATTAAAAATTATTTTAGAACCAGAAATAGAATATTCTAATGGCAAAGAAACATTTAAGTCTTGTGAAGAATCCGCCAGATTCAGTTAAGTATTAAAGATGTATCTCCTCTCTTGACATCCGTATATTAATATCTAGATGTGTTTCTTTCTTCCTTCTCTCTCTCAACTCTCTATACAGCTCAGAAGCCGCTCCAATCGAGAAACGCTGGCAATGCATGGCTGGAAGTGTCAGCGCGGAGTCAATTCGGCTTGTATTGCCAAGACCAATATCCTGCCAATCCAACCAAGTCCGCCCACACCTCCAGCCGGGCGCCCCGTATGTTCGGATGTAATTATAAGCGCATGTGACACCGGCTGACCTCCGGACGATCCCGCGCCTCTCCCGGCCGGGGACAGCGCTACGTTTGTTTTGACAAATTCATTCTGCGTCCGCCATTCAAACTATTCTTATTTTAGACTTAGGGTTGGCCATGGAGAGTTTTACGCATGTTTTGTATTTTATTTTACATTTATTTGTTCGAATTTAGTTTTGTTTTATAGCATAAACATCGTAAAGGTGGAATGCAACTCACTAACGCGACTACATACCTACTACTTCACGTCGATGGGACGTGAGCAAGATTGCGCACTCCATGCGTGTCAACCACACTTGGCTTCATTGTAGCAATGATTGGATTTTGGTGACTAGTGTTAGAGCTCCACAACTCTGGTCTTGCTAAATTAACTTATCATTCTTTAAAATACGACCATATTAAGCTCTATAATTTCTCAGCAAACTGCAGATACATTGCAAAAGCAGATATTAATGTGAATTTGAAACTATCTGCCACAGCTACAAACACAACTAGACATTACGAATCTCAGAATAAGTTTTCAGCTCTACGTTAGAGTAGAACAGAATCGAATAAGTAGAACAGAAAAACGAAGTACCTTAATGAGGATTTTGTAGCACGATATCCTACTAATATTATAAATGCGAAAGTATGTATGTTTGTTTGTTCGTTTGTTTGTTACTCTTTTACGCAAAAACTGCTGAACCGATTTTCATGACATTGGCACACACATAGAGAGTAACTTGGATTACCACATAGTATAGTTGATACCCCGAAAAATTGGTCCTACGGGATCCCATGGGATGATTTTCTATTTTTCACGGGAACGAAATTTTCGCGGCCGAAACCGCGGGGCTCAGCTATTGATTATAATTTCTCTTTTTCTTAAACTGAGTCTAAAGCATTCTCTTGAGTTCTGGTTATACGTCCAATATAGTTTAGTCTCTGCATCAAAATACGCCAACCATTCATCGTTTTAACCTTTCAGGCGAATTTTTACATTTTCGCAAAAATAAAAATATGTTTTTCGGGTACCAGCCCTAGGCGCAGACTGGGTGGCCGCTTGCGTCTGATACACTGGCAGTTAAAACAAAACGACGAGTACCGAGACAAGGACGGACGTGACGTCATACCGCTCCTCTCGCTCGCACACCCTTTTTATGTACATTACAAGTACCAAGTACCATCCAACTGTGCCATAGGATCTAGATAAACGTGCTTACAAAATATGGTTAGCATTTCTGGTAGCGTTTACGCGAAATAGCTACTTGACACCTGTCTATAAATTATGAAAATTTGTTGTTTTGTCTTCAAAGTTTAATATAGCATTTAAGGCTATAAATGGATGTTAATATAATTATTTGATTATCATCGTAGGAACATAGAACCTATTGTATGGAACGTAAAGACACGACTATAATAAGATTCAATTGCCTTGAAGTAATGGCTACATACGGTTAGCGACGTACTCATGTCGAAAGTTTTTTTTAGTAGATATAAAAGGGCAAAAGAGCAATCGGAACCATTTTCATAACTACCGCTGCCAATAGACGCTCGCATAGAAGTGAAACAGATGCGTTGCCCTCCTTCCTTCTCCTCCCTCTATGGGCCCTGAAGTAGTTAATAGTTAATTATTTTGACACTTTTGAAGGAAATTTTGGAAACAATCTGAATTATAGAAGATACTCAAAACGTCTTTTTAGTCAAATATTATTGCTGAGAAATCTTGAATGATTTTTCAACGAAATATAAGAAACAAGAAACTCAAATACAGGAAACTCCGTAGCGGTCAAGTCATTCACAAGTTTCTCTTACTTTGTTGCTCCTGCATGGAATGAGGTGGTAACACTGCATACATGGATGTAGCCGAATTGTACCGGCACAACCGAGACCTCTCGCTTACACGATACCGGCGCCAAGTGACAGCTGTGCTGTCATGTTACGTGTAGCCGTGATTAGCCGATGGCCCATTGAGGAGGGAGAAAGAAGGAGGAAAGAGAACAAAGCATCCGTATAACCTCTATGCAGGAAGTTATGGTCGTCGGCAGCCATGAAAATGGCTCCGACTGCTCATTTGTCCCCCTGTAGGTGACGAAACAATGACGAACATGCCTGACCATGTAATGAAATAAGGGATTATTTTGTATCTGTACAGTAACATTTGGATACCCTTCTTTAAAAGGGTCTCTTGTAACCGTAAAAAGCTTATCTCAGCGGCGCATGCATTCCGAAAGTACCCCCGAACTGAGAAATAATTTATACAAGTGAACACATGTTCGGGTGGTGGCTGGTGATAGTGGATATTATTCCACGTCATTACACACCCCGTGTTTTTAGGGGATGTACCCTTGTTTATTGGATTGAATTCAAATGTAAAGCTACCGAATTGGCTATGCTTTTTTATCGCATTTTATTGTTTGCGGTGTTTGTTATAAATAGGGAATTCTTTCGACGTAATGCTGTCCAGTTTATCATGGGCACCTTTTAATGAAGTTAAGAATCCGTAAAAGTCGCTCTGTATAAGATTATTTTTTACTTAATTTTTATTTATTACTATATGTATAAGTAATAAGGGAAAAAATAAAACATCCAAACCGAATAAAAAAAAGTTATTTCAGGCACTTCGTAAAGTAAACTCTTTTCTTGTAAATACCATATTCAGTGACGAAAATATAATTTGTGCACAACACTACATCTTAACTAATAACTTTGCTATTTCTGAACGAGACAGAACTCGTAAATGTCAAAATTGACAGTCCGCCATCTTGGTGTGGGATCCCCGCCAACGTGTAGTCTCAATATCGCGCGATAATTACTGCAACGATTAGTCAAGTCCCAGATCCGCAATTACACCGTCGCGTAACAAACAAAATTGATATTTTGTCGTCTATGTCAGTGCTACTAAGCTAACTAAGACTACTAAAGCCTCGCCCCAATTAATGCTATGCATGAGTCTAGGACAGTCTTTCCAAAAGTGGGCGATAACGCCCCCTTGTGGGCACTAGATGCGCAGAGGGAGGCGGTAAGGGGCCAGAAACGACATAATTGTCTTTGAATATCAATGTGTAATAACTAATAAGGGGGCGATACGAAGTAACTGATTTTCAAAGTGGGCGTTAGACGAAAAAGTTTGGGAACCTGTGGTCTAGGACTATATTAAGTAATACCAGGGTGTACGCACGTCATGACTTTAGGTTAAATCTGTCGAAAAAGCAACCCGTTTTTTTTTAATTTTATAAAAAAGTCCACATTTATCAGATGGCATAAAAATTAAGGCTTATGGTATAGCCCAATCATTCAAATTACTAGTAAATGAAACCATATTTGGCATGGCAGTAATTAATATATAAGAGCTTCTCCTTATGAAACAGTATAAGGTACTGGGTGTGGAACAGCTATAGAGCCATCGAGTGTAACGCTCTACCACGCTCGCTCCATTTGACTTTAAAACCATGTTCTTTCTTATGGAGTAAGCTCGTGTCGAAACTAGCACGTATATACGCATAAGTAAATTGAAATCGATGTTGTTACGATTCGGTGTAACAGCGCGCCGCCTTCAAAGTTAAGACGGCTCGGGTAATGGAAGAAACGCTTTACTGTTAATTATTGAGTCCTCCACTCGCTCGGAATTACTTACGGCCTCTAGCGCGTGACCCCTGGGACCTGGACCTCTACACAATGGGTAGCTTCAACTCTGTTCCTGACCAGAGATATGGGGATTATTTTATAGATATCCATTATATATGATCTTATACGCGTACGCTTATGAATAGCTTCTGCCAGTGACTTCGTGCGTTTTATCAAGTGTCATGCTGCATTACAGCGAATTGAGCCTCTCACGGGCGCGCACCTCCTTGTTCTCTTCTCCTCACAAGACACTATCGCAAAATCTTTGTAAGTTTCCGCTGGCTCGCCGTTCTGTTTGTTTAGCATTACATTACACTATAGACGATTACTGCCTTTTACTATATTTATATTATTAAGGAGCCTCATTAAGGAAACTTTTCGATTTTCACAACTAGCGAAGGCATAGCTATCACTCAGATATACAGGGTTTTTTTTTGGACACCGGCCAAATTTTTAGATTTATTTCAGAATCAATAATACATTCGGTTTATGAAATAAAAAAGTATTAAAAAAATAATTAGTTAAAATTACTTTGCCCCATGTTATAAACATATTTCTTGGTCACCGCGTGGCATATGACTTGCGAGTGTCGCTCGGCTGGCGTCACTGACTTTAAAGTCTTCATTTCGCGTATGAACCACGACCACTGTATTTTTAAGGTTCATTTCAAACCGATTTTTATTTAACAAAATATTGGAATTAGACGATAAAATTTAAAACACACTCTGGGAATTATGTTAATTTTCTTATTTTAAAATTTGGCTAGTGACCAAAAAATAACCCTGTATACTTCCAAGATCTTGGAGTTGTACAGCCTGGTAGTAAATGCACTACTACATACAGTTCAACAAGTATGCACACCGGTCCTGCTTCCATCCCACTGCTGGGCACCTCACTATCGTGTGGGCTATAAAAGGCCGTATTTATTGAAAGCAGTATCGAGTCACCATTCACACGACAATGTGAACAACTGAGCGCAGTTCAAAACGATCGGGGTCCAATTAAAACATAAAATTAATTACGATAAGGCCGCTTACACACATTGCTGTTCATCACTGTTTTTTTTAAAATATGACTGACGGGTGCACGATGTTTTGTATAGTATAAGGATGCAAACGAATTGTCGCAGCTTTGTTGCAGCTACCGATGTCTATACATGCTTATATTTATTATGCGAGTGTTTTGCCTTCCTTGGATACTATGAGAACGAGAGGCACCTACTCAGCCGTGCTTGGCTAACTTATCTGCATGCGGCGAGGCAACGACTGAATATATCGAATAACCACTCTTCGTTATATTGGAAAATAATTTAAGTTAAATAGGTAACGCAATGTAGATATACCTAATGTGGCTATTCGAACTTAAAAAGTTTTATTTTTAAGTGTTTTACAGTAGGTAGTAACTCTGTTATAGAATTATTTAATATTTTTTATCATTAAAAATGTGTGTAAAATCTCTATGGTTTGTAAATTTAAAAATATTATTTTATTGTAATTGTTTACAAATATGTTACTTCGGGACCTGAAAATTGTTAAGGAATTACACGACTTAGAAAAACATATATATGTATAATACACAAACATATATAATATTGTCTATACCTATATAAATTTATGTTCTATAACACTAAAAACATTTTTTTTTATAACCATGGGAGGCGACGTCACATGATGTGACAGAAAACTAACACGTAGTGACTAGCGTTACAGTAGGTGGTGAGAGTATATGTTTTTATAATATAAAAGGGCTAACAAGCAGTTGGAGCCATTTTCATATCCATAGATGTCCGCATAGAGCTACATATGTATTGTCTTCCTTCCTCCTCCCTCCTGTAAGGTCCATCGGATACTTACACACCGAATCAAACGCGACAGCACAGCTGTCACTTTACTCTGGTATCGTGTAAGCGAGAGGTGCCTCCCCGGTCGTGCCGGGCCAATTCTGCTGCAACGCAGCTTAAAAAAAGTAAGTTGAAACAATTGAAATGCCATTTTTTACTACAAGCTTGATGATGAATGAACTTTAAATTCAACAATTGTCAATCAATACATTAATCCATTTTATATTCCAGATTAACGGGATCATTCGGATTAACAGGCTTACTCGGATAGCTTTTTATCGCCTCTCTACGTCAGACGCCCGGTCTGTACGAAGCCTTATAGACCACCCTCGACGCGTCTTAGAATTTGCTTCGGTACATACAGACAGATATCACTATCTATAGATATAACGATTTATTACCACCAGCATTAGCCTACTAAATAAAAAGAGCTTTTGCTCTTCATTAATTTTTAATGAATTCTAAATAATTCTCAGTTCTATATCCCTACAACGTAAGAGGTAGTGTCATGCATTCCCTTGAATAGGACACCGGAGACTGACAATCCGCACAATACGCGACAGCATAGCTTGTCACTTTGCGGAGATGTGATTTAACCGAGAGGTACCTCCCGATTGTGCGAGTTCTATTTGAATGCAATGCAGCAAGGCACTACCTCTTAGAGCAAAAAGTCGTTTCTTATCTTTTCCGCCATAATAACTACGAACTTACCTTGTTTTATCACTACCTAAATAAACATCATCGATAGAAAAGTATAAAAAAACGCGAGTCCAACTGTAATGCAGTATTTAGTGCTACGCTGCATGCATTCGTGGCCCGGCACGACCGGGGACGTACCTCTAGCTTACACGACACCGGCGTAAAGCTACAGCTGTGATGTCGCGTTTCGTGTGCAAGCCGGAGGCCTATAGGGTGAGGGGGAGAAGGAAGGAGGGCAACGCATCGGTGTAACCTATGCGGAGGTCTATGGGCGGAGGTAGTAATGAATACGGCTCCGACAGCTCATTTGTCTCCTTATTCTATAAAAAATATATCTAATGAATGTACCTAAGCCTCATTTGAGCACTAATGTTTCTCCAAGAAGGGTCATTGTTCTTTTTTAAGGTTTACTAAAGTCAACATATGACTTTCGTGAGAAGAGTTAAATGGCATTTTAACTGTGTTTTAACTCAAATAGTTATAAATATAAAGTAGTAAATTGATTTAAACAAATAATGATATCTTGTAGTATAAAGTAGCGTAGTATTAATCTGGAAGTGACCCTGTTAACCTGCCTAGGAAATTGGTAGTCTGAGAAACAAGCGGAAAATGTGATTAACTTTTAGACGGGACAAGCCAAAAGCGTATAGCGTTTAGTGTAGCTTGCGTTTGTTGTAATATAAGGAAAGATTAGGAAAACGAATTGCTGGAATTTAGCATTTTAATAACTAAATGACTTATATTTTTTAATATTCACGTGAGGTATTCACCTGAAATAGTTAATATTACCCAATGTAAGCATTTTTATATTTGGTAGAACGTTTTTTGGAAATAAATAAACAATTTTAAAAATAAAATCCATGTAAAACGAATTTGTGTAATTTCTGTCTTACTTTTTTAACTACATAATTATACCTATAGGGCCCGTATAAGAATACGATGTCATTTGCTGATGATCATGTCCATAAAAACATATTAATTATTTACTACATTATTCAGGATGAAGCAACGTTGTGTAAATTCACTATCAAGTATGTGGATTCGCATACAGGTATATTGGAGACTATTATTAAGTGAGTGAGAGACACTCGCGCCTCCTAAATATCCAAGAGGAACTTTGTTGGAAGAAGTATAGACCGATTTAAAATATTGTTATAAACTACTTCGTTAAAATTTGGAAGATAAAGTATATCGCAATCGCTACATCCTCCAACTTGAGACACCATTGAATTATTCGCATAAGTCTTTCAATTAAAATAGTTTTAACTGAAACGAATTAGAGGACCGGTTCGGGGGCAGGAAGGTAACATCTGATGTTTATCTGCCATCTTATTATTTATATTCAATAGATGTTACGCAGATATACCTGCAGACGGAAAGATAAATCTGAAGATACAATTATTATCTTTAAGATAAAGTTGACTCGACAATGGCGGTGGATACGTTAGTGGCGCTGCGCTGACTGATGAGGGGAATTAGTTTTACTAATAGCTCTTTTATTTGATTACTTCCGTTGGCTGACACTAGTCTCTACTCTTGCTCTACGTTTTTGTATTGAGCTTAAGACATTTTTTTAATTTTTAAAGCGTAGGCGGCAATTGGCCAAGCGATTAACAGGTCCAAACACCTACACCCATAGACATTCGCATAACCGGAAGTTAGGTGCGAGTGTATTGCTCTGTTACGTTCAATCTAAATTATACGTACACTGGCTGTCCACGCGGATTCTCCTGCGTTATATGATTAACTACACCTATTTCAGCCCCTTAGAGATTGAATTTCTAAAAATCCTTTCTTAGCTCACTTACGTCGTGAGGAATGGAGGAATCTCAAAGAATTTCAAGTTTCTAGGTAGGTACAGTAGTTTCGGCTGTATTGATATACCGGGTGTTCCAGACCACCCGTCCAGGCTGATTATTTCGAAAAGTAAATTTTTTTTTTTATCGGAGATTATTTTTGTTTTTGTTTTGCTTTTGAACTAATTCTGTTTTGTTTTTGTTTTTATTCATGGTTCTAGTTTTGTTTTTGTTTTTATTTTTGTTTTTGACTTTGATTTTTGTCAAAATCAAAGAAAATCGTTTTTTGTCGATTGCAGCGCCATCTAGGCCGCAGGCGAATCAAAAAAAATGTTCCAGACAAAATGTTTGTCTTTTTTCATGACGAATCCGAATCTGCAAAAAAAAATACGGGTTTCCATTTGAATTTTTAAAGTTGCACCCCCTACCCCTAACAGGGGGTTGGGGGTGAGGGGTGTTTTTGGTATGATTTGATAGAGTTTCAAAAAATATTTGACACGTATTTTTTTGTTTTGATTTTTTTTTGAAACTTTTCGAAATAATCAGCCTGGACGGGTGGTCTGGAACACCCGGTATAAGTCAGTCAGGTTTATATATTTTCTAAGGGGCAGTAGATTAGAAACATAGATAAGAAAGGTAGGGTACCACTAGCTGCGAAGCGTCAGTTATGCTTTGACGTTTCGTTCGATTTGAGAGTTTCTAGTGAGTGAGCCAGGACGCAATACACCTGAAACATTAATGTCTATAAACGTCAGTAGTCGCCACAAAGCCTGTGGTGCTTGCTCAGTGGGGCAGCCGTATGTCCTGCAGTTGACGTGTCCTGGCTGCTAGTAATGATTATATATTTTTTAATTACTAGTGGATCCACGAATATTCGATCTAAGTAAAACTTTTTGTAATTTAAAACTAAATGTCAAATGACATGTCATGACATTGTAACTAAGGTAAACAATTTATGTAGAATCAAGTGTAGAATTTTCAACACTTGCAATAGACACATAGAAACTTCATCAATTACGTTTGCCTTATAATATATCAATGTATGGTAGTGTGTGTAAAGTTTTATTTAGTACCTATGTACTTTATGAACATTAACATTAAAATAAATTAGCGGTCTGCACTTCTCTTACAATTCTTACAAGCAAACTATAAGTTTGCCAAATTCCAGACT
>LUGF01059898.1:1437923-1453839 GCA_001625245.1 Calycopis cecrops
GCTGAAATTTGGCAGGCAGTTAGATGTTATGACGTAGGCATCCGCTAAGAAAGGATTTTTAGAAATTCAACCCCTAAGGGGTGAAATAGGGTGTTGAAGTTTATATGGATTTCTTAGAAATTAAACGCGAGTGAAACCGCGGGCACAGCTAGTATTTAATAAACATATCCAAAGTGTGTAACATTAAACTGATTAAATAAAGTTAACATATTCTTTAATTATATCAAATGTTACATGTTCGTTTATAACTAATTGCTTATAATTGATATTAAGGGAGCAGGTATATAATAAAAATTATGAGTTCAAATCACACTGTTGTGTCTTTTTTAAATGAAAATGTGATTTGTACGTTTGTTTGTACCTATGTTGTTTACTGAGTGAATTTATTACTTGCTATATCTATGAACCTAATTCAACGCCAAATAGATATACTAAGTGCAAATATTAGAGAAGCATTTTATATAATTTTTATTTAAAATCAAAAAGCAATGCCCGATAATTTAATTTCCATCAGACGAAAATATTCTCAATATTAAATAAAGATAGTGAAGTTTCAGTTGCCTAACAAGAGAATCATAAAATTTAATGCTATTAAATGCTAATATTAAGAAAATTAAAGCAATTGTGCATCTTTTATTTATCTAAGTTTTAAATTGTTTTCGAAACCTTCGAGAAGAATGAATTAAGGATATTAAATAAAATAATTAGCAGATGCTTTTAATAATGCAATGTAATATTTATGTGCTAATATAAAATTTTACGACAATCTGATGCTTAAATGTAGAATCGAGAAAATTTCGAAATATAAAAAAATTATTTACATCTACAGTCCCATTGGTGTAGAATATAGGTGGAAATTGCATGTATTAAATATAATTACATCATTTAAAAGAATACACAGAAAGGAATAAACAACAAATTGCTTTGCAGAAAAGCGTGGGGTTGGTATGAACTATCTAGTTGTTAAACGGCAGTCAAACCCAAGACGGCGGTCTATAAGAGGGTTCCACGTATTTTATAATATTGCAGTACAAAACAAAAAATCGTTAATACAGGCTTCTTTTTATACGTACCTACATCCTGTATTTAATACGTATTTAACAAAACGAAGAGGTTATATTATTGGATTATAATAAAACCGTATGATCACACAAGTAGGTATCGTTAACTGTCATTATCGTGCATAGCCCTTTAAAGGGAGATTTAAATTACACAAAACACACTCAAAAATATAAAATACGCAATAAAATATTCACTTCAATTTTACTATTCTGTCAATCACAGTGTTAATCCACTCTCTAACACGAAAAATCGTTTATATTCTTATGCGAAATGAGGACTTCACTTAAATTAAAACCTACATAGTTTTAATAGATTTCACAAACGTTAAGTGCGCTAAAACTTTTTCAAGTTCTTTAATTAATCAGTCAACACATCTCCATTTAATAGATGGAATTATTCTTACTTTTCTTTGTAGGGAACCCTAAAAACGTTACAATATTCACTACGCTGTGTAAAAAACGGCTGCCTTCCAGGTCGAGTGTAATTATACCAAATTTGGAATACAGTACCTAGAACAAACCATTCATGCTGGCTAGGTTGTTTACCTTTAGGGCCTGTCGCACAATGCAATTACTAATATTAATCACTGTGGTAATTTCATTATTGTCGTAATGGTTTTGTTACCGTTCCGAGTCTTTAATGGCAATACCAACGGCTTTTTAACCACCATTATTATCTTTTTAACAAATTCCGTCCGCTTAATCCGCCATTTTGAATTTACCACTAAAGAGTGTCGATAAATTAATCGTATAATAGACCGCACTAGTTCAATAGAAAGATGTACCTGTAGGATATCATTAATTTACATAAATTTGGTGGTAATTGTCGTAGAGGGTGATGATGCTTCGTACTGAGTACCTACTTAATCTATATAGATTTAACCCTTATATACGAGTCAATAAGATGAAAATGCATCTTGGTTTGTATTTGCATGCTTGGTGGTTATTTTGTATATTTGTTTGATAGTTTCCGTTGAAAGTAGGAGGGAAAGTTGCAAGAAGCAATACGTCTGCGTTATATGGGTGATAATGGGCGCCAGCAGTCACCAAAAATGTATGACTGGTTACACTATAAAAAATATTCCAAAATTTAATTTTGTCGACATATCACCTCACTATCGAATTTCACTTAGATAAGCTGGGCGCATCCCTAATGCGTATTATCGATGACTTGTAAAACAAGCGCGAGGGTGGGGAATCACCCTCGACTTTCACTCGGGGAGTCCTTCACGGATTCTTTTCCATTTACATGAAACAGATAGAAGGTGTTTTCCATCATCGTCGTTACCATCAACTTTTACGCTCACTCCTGAATGTGCACTTTTTTAAGATTTTAAGCAATCTAGCTAGGTTGTCTACTACGCAGAGCTAGTTTTTACCAACACTGCGTCTAGCCGATTGCAGTATATTGTTGTGTAAGAGGTAGAGCCCCTTTGCAAGCTTGCGTGCAATCGAATTGGGCCGGCACGACCGGGGAAGTACTCTCGCTTACATGAGACCGACGTAAAGTGACGTCGCGCGTCGCGTTATGCGGATAGTCGTCGGTAGACATGAAAATGGCTCCGACCGCTCGTTTCCCCCCTTTACCATAAAAAAATAACTATTGAATATCTGAGTATAGGGCCTATCCATTTTCACTTCAGCAGGACTACATTAATTGTGAAAGCGAAGATATAGACAATACCTAAATAGAAGTAAAAGAAAACTATCGTGGAAAAAGACGGTACCTACTACGAATACCTTTGAGGATGTTTGTGGGTGTCACTCGTCCTTAATATTCAAGTAGTGCAGTATTTTTTGTTAGACATATGACTCATGAAAGATGATTCAACATATCATTTGATTGACCAATTCAATAATGTGGCAGAAGCTCTTAATAAAGTGGTTGATCTTTCTCTCTCTTCTTCTCTTTCTTTGATCTTTGATCTTGTCAAAATTGGCAATCGGCCATCCCGTCAGCAACTATCCGTAATCAACTAACAATAGATTATGATAACTTTGCTAGATGTCTATCTCTACAATGTCTGCTGAGCTGGTTGCACCCTCACTGTCTACTATCCAAAGAAAATTGCAACCCAAAATTTGATCAAGCATAAACTATTCAAAATGTAAAACGTAAAAGTTTTGCAACATTGTTGTAGATAGACGACAGATAGATGAAATTACACGTAAACATGGCTCCTGTTATGTTATATGCATAGACTAGCAATGCCCCGCAATTTCACCTACATTACATCTTCGTAGTTTAATGGTACATAGCTTTCCTCCATAAGTGGGCTATCTAACACCGACGCAACCATTCAAATCGAATCAGTGTTTCCTGAATTTAGCGCCGTCAACCAAACAAACTCTTCAGCTTTAGAATATAATATTAAGTGAAGAATTGGTATGTGTCCTTACTCCTTCTAATTACATGATCGTCTAAACTAGATTCTAGAAGACTACATCTTTTAGTGGCTCAGTAATATTAAATTTTAGGTTTTCATTCTTCGATTAACAACTTGTAGATCTAACCTAGTTGATTGATTATGAAATATTTGTCAAAACACTCCGAACCCATAATTAAATCCTCCCACCAATTCCGCAACGCTTCAGTAACCCTCATTACAAAACGATTCTCCCAAAACACAATCTATTAAATCTTGTTATCCCCATCCCTTAACCCTCATAAAATCATAACAATATTACCCTTGTGTAAAATAAACAGGGTAACGCCTCCCTTATCTCAAAAGACATCCCTCTGCCGCGGTTCACAAATTATTACTCCTTCTAGTCAACTGCATTATTCGCAAAATCAACCCCTATTCACTTTGTATACGAATTTGGAACTTATTCCTCAATGATAAAGTCTATTTTTAATCAATATAGTTTGTAGTCGTTTTCAGAGTTGATATAATGATTTCCTAGAATATATTCCAGTTTAGAAATGGTAAGTGTATTTAGTATTACTGTCGACCATACTCAATCATCTCGCAATCCAATAGATGCTTAACAATTTGAGTGGAGATAAGATTTCGCTTAAGCTATTAGGGCAAGATTAAGTAATAAATAACTCACCAGAACTGGGCCGGTCGCTGTACCTCGTGCAGTACACCCACGCTGGCCACACCATTGGGCCATCGCCGCTGGTCGTTCCTAAATAATGAATACTGCTGTATTGTACATTCAAAGATCTACTACAAATGGTGCATGCCAGAAACATTAATATAGATGAAGGCATAATAGATGATTGGCTCTTGCCAAAATATTATTGTCCGAATAACGGGTCATAAGTATATTATTGGCTAGCCAAGGTGTAAGCGAATCAAAATGAATTGTTCAGGTGGCTTTCAGCTATACAACATCAGTATGTTAATAATGTAATCAATAATGATCGGATGAGCCTAGTTTTTTAAGAATATTATATTTAGAATTTTTTTTTTAAGTACCTATCATTTTGATAATTATATTTTTCAAGGCCAAATTAAAATTATAATGTGACAATTTTAGGCTTAGATTGCATTCCTAAAGTCTTATAATACTCATGATTTTTTACTGAAAATTTGTCGTGTTGTTAATTGTAATAACAACTCCTCACATTATGAGGCATTTACAGGAAAAATAAGAAACTAGTCTGTTATAAATTTGATTACTTTTTCTAAGTTATTTTGTTGTTATTTCTATCTAATAGAAAAAAGAAGTTCGTGGTATGAATTCACCTGGTGTTGATGATTGATTGCTCCCGCTATCGTCGGATTTCGAGAGATCAATAGCTCCCTTATCACTTGGTTTCACCTCAGGTACTCTAGCCTCTAGATCCTTGCTCGGAACTGGTACTTCCTTAACTGGAGTTGACTTAGCTTCATATTGCCTAGACTTAAGACTCTTACGTTTCATCAGGGGATCGGTGATTCGTCTGCCGAAGTCGGCTTTTAAAATATTATCTATGCTAAACTTTAGGCAGCTCTGATTGATAAAATCTCTTTCTGACTCGTTCTCTGGAGATCTCGGTGGGTAATTTTGATTTCTTCTATTCTCGTCGCTTCGGTATCCTTCGTTTTTCCGCAACGCGAAATTCATACCGATCTGATTGATATTATTCTGTGGCAATGCCATTCTAGGTAAACCAGATTTTAAATCCACTTGATTCATGAGGGGGTTTTGAAATATTATTGGTTGATTCAAAAACATAAGAGGATTTGGGGTAATAGGATTTGGTCGGAGCAGTATTGGCTGATTCATATTTAAATTCTGACTTAGTTGGGATATCGCGTTCAAGTGTGTTTGAATATGTTTAAACGATGTGAGACTTTGATTTGATTCATTGCTTTTGTCGCTTTGAAACGACAGAGGAGCTTCGTTACCAACGGAAAGTACCGTGTCGTCGCTGCAACAGGAATTATCGTCAACGCTTATGTCAGCCCTTTCGTTGGTCTCGTCGTCAAGTCTCGGGCTAACACTTTCCGAGTGTCTGGAAGCATCTTCGAAATTTGGCGTGTTCTGCAATAGTTTATCGGTTGAGAAAACATTTTCTGGACTGTTGCTCTCCCGTTCTTTTTTCAAGACATTGTGTATGGAAAAGGGAGACGAATGTATTTGTTTGTCGTCCTGCTTCTCATCGTCTTGGTAGTCCGAGCACGCGTCTCTGCTCGGCGAGTAGGGCTCGTGTTCATCATCGCTGTCCTGGATCTTCATCTGGTCCTGCATGTGCACGGAGGATACCGCAGCCATCGTCAGGTGCTGGATTACGCCATCTGGAACATTGAAAATCAATTTATAACAATTATAGGAGTAACTAAGCTTTGCAGCTAAGTTGGTCCGGCACGACCGAGGAGTTACATCTAGCTTATACAACTCAGGTGTGAGTGACGGCTATATTGACTCATATCACATAGGTTCTAAGTTTTAGTGGGCCAACAGACTACAGTTGGACAGGTTTTATCAAAATGTACTCTAACGGGTAATCCCTTGTAAAAACATCTTTCGTAATTTTTTTTATTGCTAATGATTAAAAAGTTTGTTAAAGATTGAGGCTACATGATTCAATCTGTTGGTATAATAATTGTGTACCTGTACAGATAAGTCCAACTCAATTTTAAACAGGCACGGAGTATTGAGAGAAAGTAGGGTTATTAAGAGTTGATTTCACAGGTAACTATTAAAGTATCAAGTATCTATTTCATACTTAAATTTTAACCCGTTTCTTGATGATTCAACTCCAAAAAATAACCAGTGCAATTCTCACAAGGTGACTTCGAGAAGTTCGAGATAATGTAATAAATATACCAGTCTCATTGCCATGGCCCATTTTGTTTCATCAATATTCAAACCACAAAGACTGTAAAGTTTCTCTCCAATTCGAAATCTCTGCAACTTTGGCATCATGTCTTTTGTCGCAATTTTTATAAATATCACTTACACTTTTGTCTGTAGCGAGTAAGCTGGTTGTCAGCAGCCATGAGATATTGTTTATACAACCTAACAAGATAACCACTAGGTGATCGGAACCGTGGTTGCGGTTAGGGATCAAACTGGTTACGTGATGCGGTGACATATATGCTCTACTATATTTTGTGCAAGGATTCTGTAAGAACCTCAGTAAAACCGAAACGGGACTTGCTCCTTACAAACGAGGAGGATTCTGAAGTGAAAGATGCTCTAAAATGTAAGCAACGTAGGCGCGTTAAGGTGTTATGCTGGATGTTACATGGATAACGGTTTGAAATTATTTTAACCTTATTTTTTTCATAATGTGTAATTTCATGGAACTTAAATCGTTTATTAAAAACTCCTATAAAGGAATATCCATAAAATGAAGACAAGCTCTGTACAGAAGAACAGTCCGCTGGATGTTGTGGTTGCTGGATAAGAAAACTTGGCTTGATTCAAACATATTAGCGTTTATTGTAAGAACCTTATATCCAATAGCGAAGTTATAAAGGCGAATGACTGTATAGAATTAACTTAAGTATTGTATCACTGTTTGTTTTCCAAAAAAAAAAGTAAAATAAATAAAATGACGATGATAAGTCGAAGATCTCTGATCAGTATATCATCACAGTTGACACAGTAGTAGAATATCAGTCTTAGTGTTTATTCAAAGGCCTTCGTCCAAGCACTGACTAAGGCCTGGATATAGGACTGATGATGTTGATGATGAAACGAATCCAGTCACAATAAACAGATAAAACATTTTATCTCGACGCAAATCACGCAACTGACAGGCGATAATTATGAGAATGAAAAATAAATAATAACGTTAATATTGACAACATAATAATTGTGCACTGTGTTAAAGTACACATTGTCACTTTAGATTAAATTATATATTTAAAGGTTTACAGGCAGGAAGCATTGTAGCTGACACCAACTGTCACGACACAGGAAGGTTATAACACTAGCTGGGCTCCGCGGTTTCACCCGTGTGATATCTGTCCTATATGGGAAATTGGGACAGTAAATAGAGAACTACTTATATTTTCGGTATAAAGAGTATTTACGTTGTTTATTGCAATACAATGGAGAGATTAACATAATTTATCAAAGTTTTGGTATGTATTGTTGGTTATTTAACAAGCTATAAACATCTTAAATATCCGTTTGCTTAGAACTATTGAAAATACTGACTTCCGTTTAAATGCAAACTGAGGCCTTGACGGAAATAAAAACTTAAAATATTGAAAATACAAACAGCAATTCGTGCTATGTATGTTTGTATTTTCATTGTTTTCGAAAAATGGTACCAACAAAAATATAAACTGCTCGTTTTCGAAGACGGTTCTAATGACGCAATTTTTATCGCGTCTTCTCCTTAACTCACGTTTCTGAGCGAATTCCTTTCAAGTTAACGAGCTGTCAAACGAAATTGATTGATTGAGATCCAATGACATGGACCTAACTAAATAGCTAATTATCTTTCCCACGAATAGTCCGATTATAAGCATATTATCATGGATATACTAGTCAAAAAGGAACCCTTTTTTATTTACTTTTAATATAGAATACAATAGAGTAGTTCAATTTAGACAGAAAGTGACATTGGATATATATTTACCAACATTCAAGTATTGTCTTGATGTGCCATAATGTATAGCAGGGATGCCCAACCGGTCGATCGCGATCGATCAGTCGATCTCGGCTTATGGGCGAGTCGATCGCATCAATGTTAACATATGCACACATTCCTAGCTATTTAAGCTACTAGTTATTATACTATCTCATATAGAATTTCAAGAAGTATAATTCTTGGTACATCTCAAGAATTTTCACGGCAAATGTCGATCGCAAGTCGAATAAAGTTGGCCACCGCTGATGTATAGCAACAATTCTGTCGGCACGATAAAGGAAATACCTATCTCTCGCCTACATGATATCGCCGAACATGATTTTTTTTTGTTTTCACATCTTGTGAGATTTGTGAGTATTTGGTGACACATATGGCGGATAGAAGGCATCTGCAGATCCGTCAGTAGCCATCAAAAGGCTCTGATTGCTGGTTTATCACCTTGTGTCACAAAAACATTACACAAACAATTACATTACAAGTAATATGGGTGACATAAAAACAAGCGAATAACAAAATAAAAATTTGTCCAGTGTTTTCTTCGATTTAGTGGTAAATTAACTTTTAGGTTAATACATTTTTTTAGGTTAATAATAGTCCCTGGTTTCACACGCATTACTATCAAACTTAATCACGTGCGGATCATAGACAAGAGACAGACAATTTGACACAGATCCATAAATTTACATTTAAAAATTCTCAAAACACTTCTTAAATCAATAATGTCTAAATAAATTTGAGTAGAGCATACTTCCTCTCGGTAGCACTCGGACCACACACGTCGAGCACGCGCTTCTTGGACGAAGCTTAGCGCTCACAAACTTAACGCGCCCTATAATCACGCTAATTTCAACTTTATATTCATTTTGTTACGGTAGTTACCCACCGCAGAAGTAAACCCGATGGTAGAGCATATCGAGATTAATAATTTAACTTTATGGCGTAGAGATAAGGTTGAAAATATATATTTTTATATGGATATCACGATTTCGCAATTTAAGGTGTCTGATTTATCATGGAGGCTTTTAAATGTAATTGCGTTATTATATAATACAAGCCAGTACCGCGGGTTCGCGCGGACTTCACGCGTTGTACAAGATCACCTTAAAGTGTAACTTTTTATACAAAAATATTAAGTTGTTGTTAAGCTGTTTTCTATACATTTTATGGACTTCAATTAAGCTCAATTTAGACACAACATACAAGTCTTTCAGGATTGTTTTATTCTGTAGTTGATCATTATTTAACCTACAATATACCTACAGTGGCTGTTCATAGATGCAGCACTATATCTGTAAAAATAAACGACGTAATTGCATGGTTACTAGTACTAATAATATTACTCAAAGCGATGGTCCATAGAGGCAGGAGAAGGAACGGGACAATGCATCTGTACAACCTGTATGCAGATGTCTATTAGGCGTCGGCAGTCATGAAAATGGCTCAGACTGCTCATTTGTCCATTATACTATTAAAATGCACGTTTCAGTCACTAGTTAATGTAACAGTATCGATGCACTGTCACTATTTGATGTTAGAGGCGAGAGTTCGTTCGCCCAAGTGTAAGTACTATAAAAAGCTCTCATATTTATCAAGCTAATAATATTTCCTTTACTAATACTTTGTGCGTAATCTACAATCGATATTGAAGCCAAAATATAGTTTTTAGAATTTTTGTCTGTTTGTCTGTATGTGTGTCCGGGCTAAACTCAAAAAGTACTGCTTGGATTTATTTCCAATTTTGCTTGAATATTACTGAACATGAACAGGTCGGGTCATATAGGCTACATATTATCACGCTATCACCTGGAGGAGATGTGAATCTTTCATTCGGAAGAATTGCGAACCTCCATTTTTGAAGTCCGAAATCCACGCAGGCGAAGCTGCGGGCTGAAGTTACTTTATAAGATGTTTGTCAAAATCGTAAGTCCCAACTGCGGATGCGGCTATTGTTAGCAGTAGCGATAGTTTGCTAATCTTATGTAAGGCGGTAGAGATCTAGGTTTCTTGGTTTTTAATTGTATCCGTCTAGTTCTGAAGGTCGTTCATTAAACTCTCAGATCATTGTCCCACCTAGCGGCCACACGAGGAAAACGCAAGTTTGTTTATCGCTATTGACTTATTATGCTGACAGTCTAATTTATTGTACGGACTTCACGTGTTTATTGTTTTACTGACCGTACACTTTGACAGACACATAAAGAAGTGTGTATTGTATGCCCGCATTCACCAAGTTACAACCACCAACCACCAAGCACCAAGAGAAGTTGTGTCACGCTGCATGTTGAGCTGAATTGGTCTTTGCGACCGGGAAGGTAGCTCTCGTTTACTTTTACCGGCATTTCGTGCGGTAAGTAGACGGTGGCCCGTGGAGGTGGAAGGAGGAGGGAGGGCACAGCAACTGTACAACCTCTTTGCAGATGTATATGGGCTACGCTATGGGTACTTACTCATGAAAATGGCTCCGACTTCTACTAATATTATAAATGCGAAAGTTTGTATGTTTGTTTATTTGTTTGTGTTGTATTGTCTCCTTCACGCAAAAAATGCTGAATAAAATTTCAGGAAATTTGGCACACACATAGAGACTAACTTTAACGCATAGGTTAGTTTTTATCCCGAAAAAATGTTCCTATAGGATGCCATAAGAAAATTATCTATTTTCCACAGGATCGAAATTTACGCGTGTGAAACCGCAGGGCGCAGCTAGTACTATACATAAAAACCGATAGTTAAGTTTATTAATCTGTGAAGATAGTTCCATCGCAGTTGGATTGTGCTGGCACGGTCGGGGAGGTACCTCTACCTGATGACACCACCAAGTGATGAAGCTGTCGTGCGATTGTGGGTGGTATAATGAAGGAGGGTAACGCATCTGCATACCAATAACGGTTTGGATGTTAATGGGTGTTTCTAAGGTATTTTTGAATTTGTTTCTTCTCGAAAAGTTATTTATATTCTGTGTATATTTTGTGTCAAAACTGTTTTTGTCGACACAAAATATGTTTATATGTTATACTTACAAGGAGGTGGGGGCCTGATGACCTGTAACACAGGTAATTAATACCTAGCTCAGGCATCAGTCTCACACAAATTAAAGATGCACAGTGCATCTTTAGTATTAACAATTCTTCATGTTAACAATTGTGTTGAGAAATAAAGATATATTATTATTATATTATTATTATTATTATTATATTATATTATTATTCCACCCGCTCGAAGAGCAATACACAAACAAGTCAATTAACGATTTCCTAAGTTCACGCGAACTTGTTGTAATAAAACTATTTTAACGGGTTTTGTCGCGATTTATTTAGGTATTTAACAATCCCAATAAATAAACCGCGATAAAATCCGTTAAAATAGTTTTATTACAACAAGTCAATTATAAAAAGTATTTATTTTAGTTCAAGACTATCTACTACCTATCTACTACTATCAAGACTCGAAAAAATCTAAGACAAATTGAACAAGAACACACATTTATCATCAGTCTAAAGTCCTAATGTCAACACAAATTAGACAAATCCACACAGAAAAGGTGTTCGATATTTCATATAGACTTTAGACCCCTGATTTGTTTTGACGAGGACTTTATGCCGAGATGAATTCAGCGTAAAGTCCTCGTCAAAACAAATAAAAAAGCCGAAATATGACATGGTTGTAATTTTTGTTATAGAATCAATTCGGCAGCATGCATCCATGCGAATTGGGCCGGCACGATCGGGGACGTATCTTTCGCTTACACGACACCGCGTAAAGTGACAGCTTTGCTGTTGCGTTTTGTGCGGTATGTAAGTAACCGGTGGTCCATGAAGGAGGGAGGAAGATGAATGGCAACGCATTTGTATAGCCTCTGTGCAGATGTCTATGGGCGTCGGTAGTCATGAAAATGGCTGCGACTGCTCATTTGCCCCCTTATACTATAAAAAAAATACAGATGAGCTCCATGTCAATCATTTTGTATTATTATTTAATATCGGATTTAGGTACACATGCATGCTAAATATCAGGTTAATTGCTAACTGGAAAGTGAATCAAATTTAACTTCCAAGATTTAGGCACGCAAACATCGGCACTATCCTATATACTTACCTATAAATTAAAATTATAATGAGTCTAGATAAGATCCAGCTTCTAAAGCTACTCATAAGAGAATTTGGAAATCACATATTATCGCAGTTATATATTCAATCTCCTACACCATTATATTTTAACAACTGCTGCTTCAAGGCTGATTGACAGGACTTTTTATTTGAAAAGTACAATAACCATACAAATTTTATAAAAATTAAAAATAATATTCAAGAAATAAATGATTAAAAATACATTCACTTGATTGATATATAAATAAAGTATATAAATAACGATAAGGCTAATCAAGATGTAGGAATGACATTAGCATCTTCAAGGCAAATATTAAAAGAAATTGCAACCAGTAACCTTTCCCGCCATAGACTAAGGCGCGAACGATTCTCAATATGACAGTTTATTACTTTTTAATCTCCTACTTTATATGACTGACGTGTTAATGTCAAACAGTATCAATATAAGGATTGAGAATGCTTGATGCTATCAGCTACAAACGATTAGATTTTATACTGTACATATGACAAGATTCATCTGACTTGTTACCATCTTTGTGTATCAACGAAGGTATTAACTTTATAATGGTTTCATAACTTTTTAATATTAATCACCGATAAAGGAATTTTTATGTACAGCCAGATGTTTGCATTATGTTTTTATAATCTGCTATAAATTGCTATATACTAAATTTATTACGCTCGTTTAAGAATCGATTAATGATAGGTAGTTTAAAGAATGGTGTCTAATATTTTTCCCTTTTATTTTCTCACCCTTGAGTAATGAGATAAGTACCTTGAGGTCGAGTTGCATTAGTAATTTTATAAATGTTTCGATGTCTCTATAACGGGCTTATTTGCGCTATGTAAATTATGTTAGGTTCGTAGTTTGCTAAGGAGTTGCATATGCAGCAAGTCATAATGTTCGCCGTACATATAAGCTCATAAGCTTGAGTAATAAGTTTTTATCATGTGTAAGGCAGTTTGAGACATAATACTAATATAGGTTATGGAATGAAGACTAACATGTTATATCACGTACATAGCCGTCAACGGCTACTCGTGTTACGTTTATTCAACAAGTAGATTAATAATTATAGAGATTGAAGCCGAGTTTCAGCTATAGCAAGCGCCTCTAGAAACATAGAGATCAGTCAGGCTTTGGGAATCAGCACAGGCACATTCGCAATCACTATTTTCTCATTCCTTCACTCTCCTATTCAGATATTACTGAGGCAAAATGAATGACAACTACTTAGATAAAAAATTCTGGTCTCCTCAATAGGGATTACTCGAGAAAAATTGTCATTCGTCTATATAAGGGGTAGACAACTTGTCGATCGCCTTCAACAAGTCGATAGCAATATTGCAGTCGAATCGATCACGATCTATTTTTTCAATGTAGAGTGCCAAATAATCAAACAGCCATTTGGTGACTACCGACTCCCATTAACATCCGTAGTAGTGGTTATGCAGATCTTTAGTGCGGCTGTCGTTCTTATCTTTAGTATATAAATATAGTCTATGGATTTCCATTCATTACCATCTATTATAGGTGCATTTATTGAAATTGTAATATAAAATTGTAGCCTTGGTTTTTATTCCCAATAAAATCGAAGGTTCCAATTTAAGAAAACAGATAGACCACCTGCTAAGATGTCAAATGTAATGTTCATAATATTCAGATTAGTGATTGTAAAACGAATGTTATATTATTAATTCATTTTAGTATCTTCAGTTTTTTTTTCTCTGATATTACCTATACTATATCGCGTGACTAAGTAAAATCCTAAGATAGAGAAAAAATAACACTATCTCCTAAAAAACTCGTAAGCACTTTCATGCGAAGATGTAGGTAGTGAAAAAAATAATCTGCAACCGATGCATATCCACGTGAAATTAAAGATGCATTCCGAAATTTAGTGCTAGTTGTCAATTGTCATATTTCTTGCCAGTATGGATTTGACAACTGTAAATGTTCTAAACAGTACTGGCAGTAATTTTTGGAACGCTCTCTAAGACGGCTACTTTTTTGTACCTAAAGTACGGCCGCTGAGAGAATGCGTTTCTGACATGTGTCAAATAGTCATGACTGGTGATGGGAAAAAAGTAACTATTTTGGATTGTATGATTTTGAATACTTGATTGTCTGAATTTATTTTATTTGAATTATTTGGAATGTGTTTAAGAAAAAGATAAATGCGAGTTTCATTTAGAAGTATTTAATATTTAATACAAATGAACATGTTTATTCGCTTTCACTTGAGGACGTGCTGTCGTCGTCGTCATCATCACCAACATGTATAATTATATTTTTGTCAATTATAATATCAACTCTGATATCTCGCTCAAAATCTTTGTAAATAAGATTGTTGGTTTTTTCAACCACCTTCGCCCAGTCATCTTTCGTAACTTTCCAGCAGGCATATTTTAATAGAGTCATCATCTTCTTTGTGCTGAATGACGGAGATGTATTATAACGCGCTGCGTAACCTTTAATTTGAGCCCAGATTAGATCAATCGCGTTGTATTGGCAATGATAAGGTGGGAATCTTATAACTCGATGACCGTATTCCAGAGTCAGTTCATCTATTTCATATAGAACATTTACAGATTTGTGTTCTTTAATTAATTTAAATAATACTGCTCTTAGCATTTGCATATTTGCGTCAATACCCTTTTCTTTTAACCAAGCTACCATTTCTCCTTTTTTATTAGCTTGGGTGCCTTCTGTATTAGCATCGAATGGTAAGAGACATTATCCATGAATATCACAGAAGGCTCTGGTAAGCCGATCAAAAGTACGTTTTGAAACAAATTTTTAAATCTAACAGCATTCATTTCTTCGTGGTAGTCTGTAGTTGTTCTGGATTCAAATGCCAGTAAGCCGTTTTCCACAACCAACCACAACGTTACAAAACCGTATTTTACAGAACCTGCATGAGATATTATTAGTCGAGCTGTTTACCCATTGGTACTGTCGAAGTCGAGGCCTGTGTGTCATCAAATTATAATCATTAGAAAGAAAATCGTATTATTTTATATCAAGTATATAACGGCAGATTACGTTATAAATAGTTATATTGTCTGTTATTTTTGGCACGTCGCTACAAAAGTAGAGACTTGACATAACTTTGTAACGGCGCTTAGTGTAGATTAATAAAATATTGTTTTCCAAGTTATTGAAAGGTAAAATGATAATATTGTCGGTTGACATAATACCATTGTTAATGCCGTTACTTTACTTACTAGGACAACGTAGTAACAACAAATATAGTAACAATAAATATAGCAATAATAGTTTTATCGTAAAGTTAGACGCCATTTCAAAGTTACGTCGTCAATTCGGTCACGATGTGTCAGGAACGCATTCTCTCAGCGGCCGGAGTTTAATGTATTAATATAAATAAAATGTATTTTAGTGTGAACATACATACGTCAAGTACATGTACCGCGTGCTGCGAGAGAACATGCTTACAGAAAATGGCGGTTAGAATTTTTTTTCGTGCAAACATGACGAGATTCATCATAGCACAAGTAGTAATAGAGTATAAAATTAATATTTTTAATCTAATATATCTACATATATAGGTTTTATGTTACAATATACTTTATTTATTTATTTATTTATTTAATAATTCATGTACACAAAATATAACATTAGAAATTTACATTATAAAACGCTAGTACATAGGACCTACTTATTCCATAATGGAATTTCTTCC
>LUGF01059898.1:1455109-1473210 GCA_001625245.1 Calycopis cecrops
AGCAGTGCGACAGTCGCGCTGTTCACAGGCGGCAAACTTCCATACTAAAAAAGAGCAGCGCGACAGCCGCGCGACATGTGATTTCCATAGCGGACAGCAGCGCAGCAGCCGCGTGCGGTCAGTCGGCTGCGAGCCAGTGTTACCATCTGTCCTGTACATTTAACCACCTTACTTTAGATATTTCTTTATTCTTTTTATTTTATATACCCAATGTCACATTCTTACTATTGTCATTCATGTATCATTTTTAAGTTGAATAAAACCAATAATAAACCAATAATAAATCTACAGACTTACCTAAGTGTTATAACGAGTCTTTCTTCTGCGGAAATGCTTTTGCGAAATCGAGTATCACGGCGTTGAATAACACTCTCAAGAAGACGTAATAATTCGCCAAAAGACTTTTTTGACATTCGAACGTAATTAAAGAATTTTTTATCCCTACCATATTTCAAGACTTTGAATACTGTTATATATTCACTATTCACATGCCGATTTTTCAACAAAGGATCAATCCAGTAAATCCTTTTTTTATTATTAATGCGACGTCTATGGCGCCGAAGAAGAACCAACAAAAACAGGAGTAACAATGATGTTTCCTCGTTGGAATACATTATTGAAATGTACTGGCCACCCTAAGTCGCGCGGTTGTATTTGTAATGAGAAGGTGTCCGCTGCCGTCGCGCTGCTGCCGCGCTGCTGTCGCGCTGCTCGCGACCTAATGTGAAGGCGCTCTAAGACGGCTACTTTTTTGTACCTAATGTAATAATATAAATAAAATGTATTTTAGTGTGAACATACATACGTCAAGCACATGTACCGCGTGCTGCGAGAGCTGTAGCACGCGGACGTGCTGAAACTACTGAACGCATCTCCGCCATTATGTTTATAAACATGCTTACAGAAAATGGCGGTTAGAATTTTTTTTCGTACAAACATGACGAGATTCATCATAGCACAGGTAGTAATAGAGTATAAAATTAATATTTTTAATCTAATATATCTACCTATATAGGTTTTATGTTACAATATACTTTTATAGTTGTTTATGGACTTTATAAAAATATTCATTATAAAAATGTGTCGAATTGTTCTCTATAAATAATCTATCTTCCGTACTAATATTATGTGAATAGGCACGACCACATAATCTTTCTTTCTCTACGTCTTGTTTATTTATGAGAATTATTTTATAGCCAATGGTGCTAACGGGATCGTGTAGATATTATGTGCAGTCATCACGTCACATCCAAGACCAGTTAGCTGCTAGTTTAAAATAAATACAGTGTAAGGCAACACCAACTATTTCTTACTCTAATGCTGGCGAAATCTTTGGATAATTAAATCGAATGAAAAAGAAAAAAACTCGTAAATTTTCGAAATTCGAATTACTTTATTATCCCTTAATCTTTATCGGATCTTAGAATATTCTGGAATGTAACAATGATAATTGCCTATTCTATTAAGTCATTGAATGAAAAAATACATCAAAGTTACTTAGCGGTTATTCCTTCTCACCGCTTCAGTATAGTTTGTACAAATAGCGTGTTCTGAATACTAATTCCCCCCCTCACTATATAGGTTTATTAACACCTTTTGCCATAGCATAAAAAAACTTAACAAAGTCACATTAGTATACCGCGCGTATACATAATATTGTCATGTAAGGCTTTACTCTGGTACCCGTAAACGAGGTTCTTATGTGCATTACTATAAGGTGCATGTTTATTGATCAATTGTGTTCGTGTGAAAAGTTTTGATAAAAAAAAATGCCTTTATTTATCGCCGCATGAACTTTTCTGTTGCCTTATGGGGAAATTTATGTTTTCATTTAATGAGTCGACTTAATTTTAAACGTGTTGCCATAACATGTATAAAAAATAGCGTACAGTGACAAAACGGTATATGTTACATTGTGACAAGTGGAATTTAACAGTGCATAGATTATGTAGTCCTCTTCGTCTTCTAGACAAGACTAAAAAGTATTTATATCAACTAACTACGCTAGGCGTACGTTAGAAAGCAGTGCAAACAATATCTAATAGAATAAAGAGACAGTTGATCAAACCGTCAGTCCTCACCACCAGGGGGATACTTCTCGCTTACAACATACCGCTTTACAAATGGCTGTTTCGTGAGTTGGTGAGTAGCTCATTGGGGAAGATAATGCATAGGAGGATATATGTCTTACCATGATATGGCATGACATACCATTTGATGATGTATTGCATTAGACATTCCAAGGCAACAGATAATATATTGCATTGCTTTAGCAAATTATGCTAAAATAATGCAATACATTATTTATTGTCTTCCACCCAATCCCCAGTACATATGATTCAACAGCTTAAGTCGTGCTTTCTGATTCAGGTATAATACAACAATTACATTTTAAGCATGACTTTCTTCAACAACCTATGACAAAAGTGATGAAATAATATCATTAATAACTTCGTAGTTCCTTGTAATGTCTAACTTGGCCGAAAGATGTCTCTTCACATAACACACAATGACTGAGTTTCATTTGATGTTTGAGTTTTCTGTGGCCCATTAAAAGGAAGAAAAGAGGGCAACACATCTGCATAACAATGGTGATATCTGTAACCATCGGTAATCACCTATAGGCTTTCTTCTCGTTGACTTCTTATACAAAAAAACAAGACTTTTAACTTTTCAATTTTTTATATAATAAAAACAAATATAAAGCATGTGTACTTTGTTGAGCTGTCGTCGTGAGATGTAATCGTCGGCGATCAGGCGTCACTAACGCATGTTAGAACAAACATATTACGCCCATACACGAGCGAGCCGCGCTCCAGTACCCTCCGCGGCGCAGTCGGTACATGCCTTCATCACTTTGATTATGCATGCATATGAATGTTAATAGAATAATAGAAGAGGGTTTGTTAAGGTCTTTAGATACCCCCAAATGCATGCCTGATAAGTCAGTTCTAAACTTTAATAAGCTGTACAATACAGGACAATTTTACTGTTTGTTATCCAACTCATTTCAATTAAGGGTAGTATTTTTCAATGGTTTGTTTGTATGTGTGTACACCTATATCTATGTATGGAAATTTCAATGTATGGAACATTGAAATTGCCTGAACAGCTTGACGGAGCTAAGCAAGCTAAGCTAAGTATTTCAATACAGTGTTAACTTAACATTAGAATGAGTCGTATCTCTTAAAAATATTTTTCATATCTGAAATTAACAAAAACGTTGGTTGTACAACCATAACTAAGAATCCACAGAAAAGGTTAGCATTCTTGTAACATAGATCATATCCACTACCAACTCGTCCATCTTTCATGGCAAATCAAAATTTTATTAGAGTTTTTTTCAATATTTTGCCGACTATCCGTAGAGGTATGACTTGGGGAGAACAACTAAACTTCTTTGCGGATTTTATCGGGTTTGTTAGTAACCAAAACTTAACCGATCTAGTGACTAAGGCAAGACTAACATAAGCTCATATATGATAAAAGAACTACCCCGTACATCGGTGAGTACATAAACCCGTGCATACTGCATAGGTCCTATGCTTGACTCAGCCATGTGGCATAGCCGTCCCTTTTGAATACCATGGAGCAAAGAGACTGCACTTTCAGTTTACACCCTATTATTGCACAATATATTGTCCTGTGTTTTCAGCTTGAAGGCTACCAATATAAATTCATCAAAACCAAAATTCAGTCTTTACATTCGAATCGACTACCGACTCCCATCCGCACAATTGTTATACAGACGTGTTGCCCTTCTCCCATCCTCCCCTAAAATAGGCCACAAAAAAAATCACACAAAGAAGAAAAGACAAGCAACAGCATAGCTGTCCCTGTGTGGTTAGCAAGCGGTTGCTCCATGACCATGCCGACCCAATTTACCCAGCAAGCCGCCACCAATGGAGCTAACTCTAAAAGTATGACCCTCCAAAAGCTTCATCTTAAATATTATATTGACCAGGAGTTCATAACTGTAGTGTAGTTCATAAATCATCTTCCCCTTCCCACCCGCATGCACCAATGGAACGACCCAATTCAATTAGCACTTATTATCGGAGAGGAGCGTCCCCGCCCGTCGAGGTTCGTAGATCACCCGCTATTTTATTAATCCAATGATCGTTTGGACGGCCATACTGTAGTTAATTGCCGTGACTGTATCGCGGGTTTGAGCCCCCGGTCATGAACTACATGTATCACTATGTGTTTAAATATATATAAAAAGGTATAACAAGTGAATTAAATCCTACTAATAGGTATAAGAAATGCGAAAATTTGTACATATTTTCCGTTACTTATTCTTTCACGCAATAACTAGTTCCTCCTACATTGATTTGGATGAAATTTGACAACGATATCATATGGAAAAAATATATTTCGTAAGAGTTATTCCGCGCTGCATTGCAGCCGAGTTCGGCCGACGCGGCCGGGAAGGCGCCTGTCGCTCAACTTTAATATGATGGCTGGGATTTTCAGCTCGTGCGGATTGTGAATTTTCGGTGGCCCATTGGAGGAGATTCGGGAAGGAGGGCAACACATCTGAATAATAATCGACTCAGAATGCTCGCCCCTTATATAAAAGCAAGTAGTGAAGTGCCATACGCCAGTATAATAGATACTGGCATACATATAACCAAAAGATTATTTCTTTTTATCGCAAATAAAGTAGCGTCAAATGATAAATAAATAACCAGAAATATACAAAATTTTATATATTTTATACAATCATTTGAGTTCCAAAGTGTGAATAATAGGCGTTTTTAATTAAAATTCTCCGCGAGGTGCTAATTATTTCATAATTAATTCTAATTGAGGACCGACAAGACGTCGTTATTCTTACGTGTTGCCTAATTATAAGTGATTTTATTTTATTTTTTTGTGTCTGTGTAATTAAGTGCTGGCAACACTGAGGTGTCTACGTCTACACTATTATTACGTCAAACTTATTTGCTATTTCATGTTATTTAGTGGATAAATTAGTATTATGAATTTTATGACATTTTTTATTTGTTTATTTCAGGAATGTATGTATGTTATTAGGTTAGACTATCATTACTTGATGCTTCTAAAAGTTCTAAATGTTAGTAAGGCCAATAGAGCCAGACATATACAAGACAAAGTACCTATTGATTCAACAAGAAATAGTATGTGATTGTTGTGGTTTATTCATTATATTTTATGTTTTTATAGTCTATTGTTAACAGCGAAATCGTTTTTATATTGAAAAACCATGAAAGTACCTAATGTGTGTAACCTAATGTGAGGTAATAACCTCCTGAAATCTCACAAATCTTGTTTTAAATTTTAAAATTACGCTTTATTAAGAGGCAGTGCCATCGGGCCGGTAAGGTCGCAGAGGTACCTCTCGCAGTGACGCGTGTCGCGTTTTGTACACTGTAAAGTTTTGTAGCCCACTGGAGGAAGGAATGACAAATGTGTTATCTACCTGTCCGTATAAAAGCCAAGTGGGTTGTGGACATATGACGATATCGTTGATCAATAAAAAGCTTTGACTGCTCTTGTGCTGTGTGTTAATTATATCTTTACAAGGACAAGTTGTAGTATTTCCACCATATCCTAGATACTCTGTATACTCGTTTATTTCTTATTTGGGATAGAAAATTAAAAACTGTATATATTCATAATTAAGTAAATGTTTTCATTTATTTAAAGTTAAAACTGTGCGTGCAGCACAATTTTATGCAACTCAGGAAAAAATAAATATCGAGTATTTCCCTAGAACCTTAAACGTGTTCGTATTTAACATAAGCGTTAGACTATTTCCTACAGAGCAAGAAACAGTTATAATATTAAAGCGATTGCAGTTATGATTCCATATCTGATTATTACCTTATCTGATTATATATTTATTAATTAGTGATTTCATAATAGAAAATGTAACTTACAATAAATCTACTTTATCGGAATAAGTCGCAGATTTTACAGCTGTTTTACGTCCCCGACGGTACACGTCATAGAAGGCATAGTACGTAATAGAAAATATATAGCCTTAGGATATATTAGACTAAACACACGTCTAACATATTACTTGCTGTATTAAAAAATCTTTCTAAAAAAATCCTTTTGTATACATATAATATTACCTTCTGTATTAAAAAATCTTTCAAAAAAAGCCTTTTCTAGCCACTAAAACAGTTTGCGCACTAAATCCAAGGTATCAATTCTTAATGTACATTTATTAACGTAGGCAGAGCCTCCAGATATACTAGTTACGACATATCTTCTACTTCTTTCACTCCCGCAGATCTTTGCAGAAGAATTGTCAACATTTTTTTTTTTGCAAATAACTTTTAACTATTTCACGCTAAAGAAATTAGTGATTTTTTTTTAATAATTCAAAACTGGCGTAAGTGTTGCCTTTATAATTTGGCACATGACTGTAATACAAACATTGGACATATTTATCGAGCGAGCATGTGCAGAAGGTTCATGGTTCATGCTTTAGAATATTTTTTTTGGTTTTGGCTTAAATTACTCTACGTTACTCATTCTAATCTAAACAGGAAAAAAAAAACTACCGACCTCTTAGTTTTGATGTCTCTATTGCCATAATCTAAAATGCTCGGTTACAACTGCTACGCCTACGTAGCCTTACTACGTTCTTGTAGCAGATGAAATACGTAGCACTTAACATGGCTTGCCTTAGCTGACCTTATAGTCTGTATATTTATCTTTTAGTATACCTTATATATACCTTTTAGTCTTTATATAAAATTAAATTTTTTTTAATAATAGTGATGGTTTTATAAAATAACATCACTGATTTTGAATTCCTTACATAAAAAAGTAACTACATGTAGATATGAATTTAGTAGGCAACTATTACGTTCACATTCAAATTCAAAACAAATGTAAATACAAGCGCATATTTATGTAAAATAAATTATATACAACAGCGAGTTTGGTCGGTTATTAAAATTTACATTCGGAAAACTAATCTCTTAATTATACTCTAAAATTAATTGATTTAATTAATTAATTGGATTTTAACTTTTATTTACATGATTTCCCAAGTCTACGCGAAGGTTGTATGTAATAGGGCTACTTTTTACGGGTTGCGTCAATGTTGAAGTGAACCATGGAGGATTTCTTAAGTTTATAGGAATGTTATTAATTATAGTAAAGGTATTAATACACTTATATATAAATATGAAACATTTTTGTTGGCTTGTATCGAATAGGCTTCGGTCTATTGGCTTTGTATCGAATAGCCTAAAAATCGGTCCAGTACTACTGGACCGATTTTTAGCATTCTTTCAATAATAGTAACTGTAAAATCCCAATACCATTTTGGTCCTGTCCAGTATTCGAACCCGGGACCTCACGGACTGTGGTTGAACATGCTTACTACTAGACCACTAGCTCTTTTTACATAATATGCGTACAACATCAATACTACTTACTTCATTTTTTATTTAGTATGTGTTTTTTGCAAAAAATCCAAACAAGTAATCTTTTCATCCGTGGAATGCAAACTTAAAGGGTTCTTCCAAATAGTCTGCAGTAGCTGCAACTGATGGAAGCACGTAAATGTGTGAATTTCACACATTTACGCATAAAGGTTGTCTTGACACTACGCATAATAAGCCCTGTGCAAAATGTATTTGTACAATCTATATCCCTCGGTTATACCTGTGTAATCTATCCTGGAGGAACCATTCGTGTTTTCGAAATAAAAAAGTATTTTTTATATTTAATTTTTTTAAATTTTCTGTAAATTTTCTGAAAAAGAAACCGAGCTTTTGTCAAATAACTATAATAATAATTAATTTGTCTTTTGATTTACCAGCTAAATTGCCCTGCCCAAATTGATTATAATGCTAAATTATAGTTACTATAAAATTATATACGTCCTTATGTGTAAACACTTTTTAAACAAAATTTTTGGCAAATTTTCCGCCCTTTTATCATCCAATTTAATTATAAATCTACTACTTACGCTCACGGTGTGAATTTCGCAATGTAACTGGATTCAATATAAGAAATTAAGGCAATTCGTTTACGCTTATCTAGTGACTCTAAATATAAGGAGGACTTCCTACCGGGAAGGGGGAAGATTGGAACTCTACCTAAATGAAATTTTTATACATAATATCAATATATAATAAAATATAATACATAATATACATTATTATCAAATAATATTAAGCAACGCATTCAATCCTTTGTTATACAAATGATAATAAGCAATGAATTAATTATCAACAGGTATCACATCTGCACGCTAGCCTCCAAAATAGGTCAAACTGGCAACACAAGATATTGATATCTTAAATATTATTCAAAAATAGTGAAAGTGCCATATTTGGGCAATGAAAATTAAAAATACATAAAAAAAGATTAAAATGGAAAACTGCCATAAAGTTTAATATCAAATTTAACGCAATTAAATTATACACAGCATTAAAACCTTATCGAATTTTCTGAGCAATTATCATAATTAATTAATTAATATCTGAATTAAGATTACATGTGTATCATTAATGGCGATATTTTATTAGAAAACCTTGTATTAACAAACATATACATTATACATAGCACTAATGAACAACACCACATGGACTTTGAAAAACATTTGTATACCTATGTAACCTAATTTAAAAAATATCATGACTTTTTCCAATTCTGTTTTACCAAGCTACTCATCTAAACAAGATCACGATAATGCTTAGTTTTCTATTACAAACGCCATCTACCGGATCGGAATCGACTACTTACGAGACTTAAACGATCTTCCTCTTCGGCGATAGGCGTTACCAATCATAAGTTTCAAGACGTACAGTTAAGAATACCAATACTGAATTCGAATAATTTTAAATTTATTAATTGGAATAGTTTTAAATTCAAAATAATTAATGATAATCTAACACTAGCTTGACTAGATACGCAGCAGTCACGTACCAATAAGAATTTCAAGATTCTTTTGATCCCTTAGTGATAATAAAACGTAGTGGTAAGATTAAAAGCTATAAATGGAATTAAATATGATACCATTTTTTTAGCAACTTGCATGCGAAGAATCCGAAAAGTTATGACGTAAAAAAGTGAAACGAACTCTATAAGGGTCTGGGTGTGCCTGAGTGCAGAGGTAGAAAAAGGTTCTCTGCCCTTCTAGTCCTGAGACCTTGTGTAGGGCTTAAGGTCGCCGGGTTCTAAAGCTGTCGTCATATCCTTTGATAACAGACATCGCAATAATGCATTTTGATTAATTGTACTATGCGCTACGCAAATATTATATCAAATAGACAGAGAAGTATGTTAAATCAAAGAGGCACGACCGGGGAGGTACCTCTTACTTACACTTACACGAGGCCGGCGTAAAATGACAGCACAGCAGTCACTTTCGGCACAGCGTTTCGTGCGGTGTGTAAATAGCCGGTGGCCCCTGGACGTAGGAGGGGAAAGGCATCAATATATATGCGTTCTATGGGCGACGGTAGACATGAAAATGGCTCCGACTGCTCGTTTGCCCCCTGTACCATAAAAAAAAATAGTTTTTAAAACTCAATTTCTATTCTATTCTATTCTCTATTGCTACCGAGGAAGTAGGTAAGAGGCATATTTAAGTCACTGCAATCTTGTACTGTCTCCCGCTTTGATTAGGGAGGGAAAATGGAATTACTTCCTACTCCTCCTACTTTCTTCTGATTAAATTCGTTGCGGGTCCCAAGACAGATTTAGCTTTTCCCTCGGGCTGCCTGCGATCATATCAAAGGGTCAAGTGTGGTTGCCGCTGTCGATCCTGGCAACACAGGAGTAGTAGCAGTGGGAACGAGTGGTGGGCCAAAGCCCGATATTTACCGAGGAAGTACCTTCCTTACAACACCAGAACCAAGATACCCGAATGGTCAGCTACAAGCTGTACGCCGGCGGGTGCAGGTCGTAAAAGAAGTTTATTTCTTTTACACATGCTTGTATTTTTCGGACCTTGTTATGCTGGGGAAGCGAAGCAATATACTGTGTATTGGGCTTCTCTTCGTTACGGGTTTCCCATCGGATTGAGTGCTAGTCGGGCCCTTGGAGGTGAGAGGAGAAAAGCACATCTGTGGCCTCATGAAAATGGCTCCCACTTCGCCCCACTATATCATTTAAAAAAAATCTCACTCGCCGAAGGAAGAAATTCTTCCCGATAAGAGTTAGTTCGTAATAGGTAATTTAAGTACTATTATCATAGCTGGAAATGATCAAGGCCAGAGGGCATGCTTATATCGATACATGCGTATCCCAAATAATTATAAATGTGAATCTAAGTTTATTTGTTACGCTTTCACGCCAAAACTACTCAGCCGATCATCATGAAACTTTGTACACATATTCTTAGAGGTATTAGAAAAGACATAGGATATTCAAAAAATAAAAGAGGTCCGGCCGCGAGTGAAGCCGCGGGCAAAAGTGAAGTTATAAACATGTGTGTGTTTACTTATGACTATGCGCATGCCTAATCGATACGCATGCTTATGGACGTTTATAGTGTCATAGTTAGAGATGTTGCGGGCGCTCATTTGACCATTACAAAATAAAAGCCATAAGCAGTTGACGGTCCTTATCTTATAACACAAGTCATAGACCACAGGTTCCCAAACTTTTTCGTCTAACGCCCACTTTGAAAATCAGTTACTTCGTATCGCGCCCTTATTAGTTATTACACCTTGATATTCAAAGACAATTATGTCGTTTCTGGCCCCTTACCGCCCCCCTCTGAGCATCTAGTGCCCACAAGGGGGCGTTATCGCCCACTTTGGGAAAGACTGTCATAGACAGAGAAACAGACAAAAAAGATATTCAAGTGACAATCTTAGGTATGTTATGTGTGAGAGTTTGATATAGGTACCTAAATAACATTGTCGCTAACTTATACACCAAGTAAAATCAACACACAAACATCAAAATCAAAATATTTTTATTCAAAATAGAATTTAAAAAATTGCTTTTTGAACGTCAAAAATTTCATCTACTACCGGTTCAACCCTAGTCATGTGGTGAGATGAACCGGCGAAACAAACTCAGCGGGCCTCATTAATTTCTTAATTATACATTCTTAATTACATACAATAAAAAATATAATTTACATTTATTTTTGTATAGAAGTATATTGTATAGAAGTATAGAAGTAGCCTGGGAGGAGGGTACTATTCCCAACGTGTGGTACCTGTCATAAAATCTATTACTTTGTAATATCCCTTACCACACAAGCGTTCCTCAACTAAATTTTTAAATTTGTTGATTGAGAGTTTTTGAACGCTTTCTGGGATCTTATTGTAGAGGCGTATACATTGACCCCTAAAGGAATTCTTTACTCTGCTCAGTCTATGAAATGGTACATCTAGTTTGTGCCTGTTCCTAGTATTTCTATCATGATGAAAGGTGAAATAACATATAAAGTAATACAAGTAAACTAAATAGCTTGGAGATCTCATCGCGTTGCCTTCCTTCCTTCTCCCACCTCCATGAGCCACCGGCTACTTACAAGTAGCCGGTGGCACGGAACGCGACAGCACAGCTGTCACTTTACTCCTGTCTCGTGTGAGCGAGAGGTACCTCCCCGTAGTGACGGCCAATTCTACATGCATGTCCGGGGTCTCTCCCCGGTGGAGACCTAATTCGGGTGCAATGCAGCATGGCACTATGTTTTATGATAAAAATATTTTTCATAATAATTTTATATTTATTTTATTCACATTTTAGGTTTAGTTTTAATTGTAATCAAATTAAATGTTAATTTTATAGAAGGTAGTGCCGGCACCACTGAAATGGGTTACCTAGATTACCTAGGCTTTGTAAGAGATAGTGCCTCACTGCATGGTTGCATGCAGTTGAATTGGGCCGGCACGACCGGGGAGATGCCTACCTACTCAATATAGATATAAGGTAAGTATGGCGTTTAACGCCCAGTGTTCAATAACGCCCGAATGCAAAACCGGAGATAATGTCGCACGAGTTACTTTAAACTTGACACACACATAGAATAAACCAATAGGATTGAAGAATTAATAATTAAGAAGAAGATTATGGAACAGGAGGAGCAGTGCGATCCATATCTCAAGAACGCCGACAGTGCACGCTGTTATAAAAAAAAATACTCCGACAAATTCGTAAGTTTTAGTTTATTTTTTATGATTTACATTACTAAATTTGTGATTAGTGCTCATTTTAGTTATCTTTATTTCATATCTCATTGACAATTTGATTGATTTGTTTGTAATTATGTAACAAATAGGTATACCTAGTATAATATTATTTGGGTAGTAACGTAAATGTAACGTGAGGCTTGGGCATCAATAGCCTGTATGGGCGCTATTTTCCTTAAATAGGCACGCAAAATTTATGTACGTAGGTATATCATAGTGATTTGCTTCTTTAGATTCGTTTCGATTTAGATTCTTATAGATCGGGGAAATGAATTCATCTCATTCCACACGTAAAAGAAGAAGGAAGTCATGGTCTAAAGACTCTTTGATGTTTAAGCTATAATGTTGTACTTAATCAGGGCGTTCATTGAAGCACTAGTCTGAGCCGTCATTAGCCGCTAATAGCGCCCAATAAACTTTTTATAATTATCTCTATTTTTATTTAAAATTTCCTTAGATGTTGTGTATTAGTAAGAAGTAGTGCCACACAGCATGCTTGCATGCAGCCGAATTGGGCCTCCTACTAGGTAGTGGTAGGAGACCGACGTAAAGGGACAGCCGTGGTGTCGCTTTTCGTGAGGTGTGTAAGTAGTCAGTGGCCCATGGACGTGGGAGGAAAAAGGAGGGCAGCGCATCTGTATAGCCTCTATGCGGATGTTTGTGGGCGTCGGTAGTCATGAAAATGGCTGTGACTGCTCGTTTGCTCCCCTATACCATAAAAAAAATGTTGATGTTCATAGTTAACAGCATGTTAGAGATGAGATTTTTTTGTAAAAGATGACTAAATTGTAAGTACGAGATGTGTTGGACGAGTTACAAAATTTTAATAAAGTAGTATTTGTAGTATAAATAATGAGAATTATAAAGCTGTCTAAAAAAGACAGTATAATATACTTTTAGGTTTTGTAGGTACGGCTCTAAGTCGAAATGTTTATCTTTATTAAGAAAATAAGCAAATTAAATATCTATGGGCGTTATTAAAAGCTATATGTTCAATAACGCCCAAAACAGAGTATTCAAAAAGTCTTTGTTTGAAGAATATTATACGTCTTACAACACTTATGTTTTAGTTTCCTGTATTCTTTCTTAGTCAGTAAAACAATTTAAATAAACAGTATTTTTTAATTCAACCAAATAATTACATAACAAATTGATTTGAAGTTTTATGTTAAGCGTAAAGTTAAGCTTTAAATGCCTCATGTAGGTACCTTAGTTGCTGGAGTATAGGTACCTATTGTTATTATTTTATGGAAATTCATGTTATCATTACAATTTCCACTATTTATTTATTCTTTAGAGCTGTGAAAATCAAACATGTGAAAATTTATGTAGACTTTGATTCCAAAACGCTTGGATTATTCTGTTGCCCCCTTATACTTTACAAAGCGGGACAGTCGTCCCCCTGTAAACGACACGCACGGAACCACACTATCCGTCCCTCGTCTCGCGCGGCCTCATTTTTGAATGTTTACAGCAAGTGACATTAACACATAGCGGCCATATGTGTTGTATGTGCTCATTAATATTTACATAATATACTATGTTATTGAGACCACCTTGGGGATAAGGTGTTGGAGCGTCATATAGGTAGGTACCTATATCTAGGTAATTGCATATTAAGAAAGGTTATAATAATTTGTCTTATTGGTAGAATTGTTAAGAGGATATAGGTAGTAACAATTTAAATAACAACTTTTTACACTAGAAGTGATTTATCTACTCGGCTAGTTATATCGAGAAACTTTTTTATTTTTCTGAATTGGCCAGTAAGACCTGTATTTAAAAAAAACAAAAAAAATCTTTTTTAAAAATTGTTTCCGACACAATCCAATTAGAGTCAAAACTAGCGACATCTCTTGACAATCAACCTTAACTTAATAATTAAATATAGATCTCATAGATTAGGTATAGATCTAATTTATATATTACATGGCGTATTTTATGTGTCCAATAGACTGTTAGATAGGTAGGTATTGATTGAAAACAAAAAGAACTAGGAATTTAATAAATTTGTCATTTGCAAACGCCGGTAATGGCCATTTAGCTTTCAATGAGAAGAATTCTATCTTTCCGGCACCCATAAATATCCAAAACACCTGTGGTAATGCATGAAAAGAAGGGCTCCTTTTTCCTGATTGCCGCAACGGGCCACAGGGTTCAGGAAAGCAAACGGCACTAATTGCAACAGAGCAATTACTACACGCCGGTAGACGGTATGTTAGCAAGAGGCACTTCGCCGATCGTCCCGGTCCAATTCAGCTGCAAATCAAATTTGCCACTCTTTTTTAAAACGTCTATAGATAATTAAAAGGGAGAGCGACGGATCTGAGTGGTAAGAATAGTCTGGATGGGGCCATTAACATTTGCTCATAAGCCGCAAGACTCAACTCTACCACATTTAAAAACTCATACCCAGTTTTTATGTATCAAATTTATCAGCATAAAAAACCTAAAACGTGCTCTCCTGAAAGATTAAACTATAATATAAACTAAGTATATTTTTGAAAGACATTGTGTGCCTTTAATTTTTGTTATTATCTTCTCGTGTATTTAAGAGCATAAAATATATGATACATTTGGAAAAACACAAATATTTACCTTACGAACAGCCGGGCGAAAAAAATAATTCAGCCATTTAAACTAGTTCTAAGTTTAAAAATTGTCCTTCTCACTCACACATTCACATCACATACGATTAAAACAAATGTCAATTTGACATTCGCGCGGGAAACCATTTATAGATTAAAAATATTGTTAGTCGAGGTGTTATTTGTCAAAGGGATTAATTAAAACTGTTGTTATGATAACTGAAATGTTGTGCGTGATCCGCGAAAGCCAGTAGAGACTGGCGAATAAGACACCCGACCCCCTCCAGCTCAAGGCGTGGCTTCACGAAGCCCACCGGTAGGCGGGGCGTCACACACTTTTTTCCTTTGCCTATTTTACGTTCAGGAATTGTGGTTTTATATTTTTTTTCTTTCATATTGTAATGTTTGTTTGGATTTAAATAATAGTGAAGTTGTCATTGCGTGGATTGACGTGTAGATTATGTATTATCTTGTGTATTATTGTGTCATAATTAGATGGAATATTTATCATATTTTTGTATTAAATAATGTCATTTTTAGTCATCTGAAAGGACAATCAGATATCTTCATTTGCAAATAAAATTAATATACCTATGACTAGTGTTCTTTTATTTCTTTTACACAATCAAGTACCTACCTACCCTATGCCTTACAACTACATACCTACCTAGGTACCTGTCATCGTGGTCGTCTGCCTACCGGTATAATTTTCTTGGGGCAATAAAATAATACCTATAATTTATCAACACATCCACAATTTTTAGATCGGTACATAGGTACCTAGGTACTTTCACATTTAAAATTATAATGAAAATTCAAAAAGTAGCCTAAATTAGGTACCTACCTACCTATGAGTTATGACTATAGGTAGGTACCTAGGTATGCAAAAATATTGAACCTACGAAGGCAGTTAAATTATTAATCTAATCCAGTTATAGATATTAAGTACCTAAGTATTTAATAATATTATACCTACTTACCTCCATAGGTAGAGAATTACCTACCTATGTAGGTATGTAGGTACCTAATCTACCGAAAATAAATGTACCTAAAGTAGGTAGATTTTTAATACCTTTAGGTACCTACCTAGATAATAATATTTTTTTTCCCTTTGCGATAAGTTCTAATAAGTAGGTAGGTACCTACCTACCTAGGTACATAACGGTAGGTACATACCTAAATAGGTAGGTAATAAAACAAAATTACAGATTTAGAAAATAGCTAGGTGCCGATGTACCTACCTATGTGACAGATTCTACCTACCTACATAGGTAGTCTTGACTATACCTACCTAGTTTGTTAAATATTTTGATTTTGATTCATTTTTTCAATCGGAACCTATCTACCATAGGTAGGAACCTATTATTAGCACCAACATTGATCTTATTACCAACTAATAATTTAGGTAATTTGTTTTTACCTAGGTACCTAGTGCAAATTAATGACATAGATACTTTTATTTAATTTTTAAACCCCATTGTGATTATGTATCTAAATATTTATTATATAGGTATAGGTACCTATTGATGTACCTATGCACAATGATAATATTCTTTTATCATTGAATGTAGGTAGGTACCTACCTAGATAACACCGGACGATGAAACCATACAAATTTACAGTTGTGTACAATATCTTACCTCTAGGTACCTCGCGCAGAGGGGGGATTAAGAAGCCTAAGTTCCATCTTCTCGACACAACCCTTAGGGGTAGTCAGAGGAAACCAAGGGCCATAAGCCTCTCTAAGGTCTTGACCTACCTAGGTACTTGTCTTGCTTATTCCATATTGGTTTTTTAAAGCTGTTAAAGCTCTTGATACCTCCTTTGGACAACCACACCTGCGCCTCCTTAGGGTCAAGACTCAAACCAAATAAAATTCAAGGTCATTTAACTTGAATGAGAACGTTTAAAGTACAAGTAAACCTTCCTATCATAATAGGTAATAATAATTACATTAGCTACTATGGCTCTCATTTCCTCTCCCTCCTCTCCTCCCTCCTCTCCTTCCTCCTCTACCTCTCCCACCTGCGGAAGCGGGAGGACGGTGCCCTCTTCCAGTCCCTAACCAAGTCTCGTCTCCCGACGGGATAGCAATTCGACGAAGTTTATCTGAGCTTTCACAGCATAAATTCAAGTTCTAATCCAACCGGCCTTTATTAGGTACATTATAACTATGCATCATTTCATTTTCATTAGTTTTTTAAGATACATACTGAAGTACAAAATTAATAATAGGTAAATATAAAAAAACCAATCCGGAAAACAAACACACATAGGTACACAAACCTACCTTCCTATAGGTAGGTAGGTATTCAATTCACGAGGTCGACAATATTAATAATTTATAGAAAAAGAAAAGATTAAATTAAAAAATAATTATTTTCTTTCCTGCACCAAAACCCGACCTGGTGGGAGGAGTTTAATGCCTGCCTGTAGACATATCTCCAATAGCACTCGCGTGAAGTGGATGCTACGGTGTTGTTTAGGTACCGGGAGTATACCGGGAGCTTGCCCCGGATGTCGCCTGAATAGAAAATATTTCTGTGGCGTACCTATGTTTTTTTATGGTAGATATAGCGGAGAAACGAGCAGTTTGAGCCATTTTCATGACTACCGACTCCCACAGTCTTCCGCTACCACCTCCACCTCTATGGGCCACCAGCGGTACTTACTGACCGTACGAAATGCGACAGCACGGCTGTCACTTTATGCTGGTATAAAAAAGAAAATAATAGGAAAGAAAGAAGAAAGAAAAAAGGAGAGAAAAAGGAGAGAACCTAATACCTACAGAACAGCACGAAGAATGTTCTCAATAAGCTCACTCTCAAAATAGAACAGATAGGTGCCGCAACATCACAGATAACTAAATAGGTACCTAGTTAAGTAGATACTTAGACTACATGCTAATATTATATCAACACGATTTATTTTAAAGAAATTATAGTTTAAATTTAATTACTATTCTTCTAGTGAAGAGTCGGCATCGAAGATTTGAAATTTTTTGTGGTTTTATACTAGGTGTTACTAACTAAACCCGGTGGTTGGGTTGGAGCTGCGGCCGGCAACCTTTTGGCATGCAGACAAAATAAACTAAACGTGGACCGCACTTGTGACATTCACCCTAGAAGCCCAAATTATCCTTTTTTTAGTCTGGCCTCTCCCCCAATAACTTATTTATCAGACATTCACGAAGACCAGGTTTTGGTAAGAGGTAGTGCCACACTGCGTGCTTGCATGCAGTCGGATTGGGCCGGCACGACCGGGGAGGTACCTCTCACTTACACGAGACCGGCGTAAAGTGACAGCTGTGCTGTTGCGTTTCGTGCGGTGTGTAAGTAGCCGGTGGCCCATGGACGTGGGAGGA
>LUGF01059951.1:4043-19649 GCA_001625245.1 Calycopis cecrops
GGCCGGGCCGTTAGTGTCGAGTCCGACACAGGTCTAGGTGCCACCCGGGCTCCAAGGTATCACAAATGTATTCTCCAGGTCAACAAGAAATGGCCGGTTGACGATGATATCAATGCATGTTCATGTGTTTTTTTTTATGGTATATGAGGGCAAATGAGCAGCCGGAGCCATTTTCATGACTTCCGACGCCCATAGATATCCGCATAAGGGCTATACAGATGCGCTGCCCTCCTTTCTCCTCCCACCTCCGTCGACCACCGGCTACTTACACACCGCACGAAACGCGACAGCACAGCTGTCACTTCACGCCGGTCTCGTGTAAGCGAGAGGTACCTCCCCGGTCGTGCCGGCCCAATTCGACTGCATGCTTGCAGTGTGGCACTACCTCTTACTAAAAACATACAACATAATCCCCAGTAGTTATGTATCTCTGTATGTTACGACATTTCTCGTAAATAATGTGCGACTCGTCAGATCGATGGATTAATACTCACATATCGAATCACATTAATATACAGAATAAAGTGCCGTCACAGACGCTGTTCAACGTCGCCCCACTTTCATTTTAAAACAATTTTAGTGCCATTGATTCTAAATTCTAATTAGCAACCACTTAACAAGGAGTAAGAGGTAGTGTCATGCTGCATGCATGCAGGCAGCCGAATTAAGCCACCTCCAGAGAGGTATCTCACGAAACCGGCGTAAAGTGACAGCTGTGCAGTCGCGTTTGCGATAACTAGCCGATGGCCCATGGAGGTGGGAAGAGGACAGCAACGAATCTGTAGGTATAAACTCTATGCGGATGTCTATGAGCGTCGGTAGTCATGACAATGACTCCGCCAGTTCGTTTGCCCCCTTATACTAAAAAAAAAGGTTAGTCTTGAGTCTTCAGATACCATTTTTGTAGTTTAGTAAGAAGTAGTGAAGTGCTGCCATGCTGATTGCCGAATCGCAAGATTTGATACTAAGCGGCTGAACCGATTTTGATTAGACTCGTCGTTTAACCTCGTTCTTAATGGTGGTAACTCACGAGTAACATTAACATAAAAAAATTTGCAGCTTTCAGGTGGTAAATTTTATATTATGGCTAGGCTAACGTGGAATCCACAGATATAAAAAGTCGTGTCCACAAAGTGGTGTCCACAGATATAAAAAAAAAAAAAATCTGGAATTCACAGAATTTTTTTTCGATCCCCTCGAGTTGGGTAAAGAGTAGAGTTTTGATTACATTTGAGTACATAGAAGTAGCAGCTAAATCGGGAGGTACCTCTTCAAAGTGTTAAAACATTCTGACCACTCTCGCATCAAATCTCGGCCGTGCACTGTGGCATGTTAATTGTTTAATTAGGTCCCCGGCAGATGATATCACCGATTACCGAGGTTGATTGTGATGATGACGTGATAGAAGAGGCGTGATCGTGCGCGAGGTATATCTCGCTCGCGTGGTAAAGTATACGTAGTAAGTAATAATAAGAAGTTTTTGATGTTGTACCACCCGCCAGTGATGGAGGGGGGGTCCGGGCCCCCCAGTCATGATAGCTCATAGAGCTCTTCTGGCTCATGACCCGTGTCGGCCACTTTTAGCTGCCGCGCGTGAACTGCTCCCCTCCGTTAGAGGTGGGGAGAGGAGGACACCCGCTGTCCTCGGCCAAGATAATAATAGAATAACCTATTAATCGCAAGAGTCCGGTTTGCCTTCTCCCAGTAGCTGGGAAAGAAGGCGGGGTCTGCACCCCCATCGACCACAAATACAGAGGCTTGAGCTCCCCAGTGTGCTCGCCTCTCATATCGATGAAGCTGCACTGACCTTCTGTCTTAGCATAGTTCTACCTGAAAAAAAAAAGAGGTTTTTGTAAGAGGAGGTGCCACACTGCATGCATGCAGCCGACTTGGGCGGCCACGACCGAGGAGGTACCTCTCGCTTATACGACACCTGCGTATAAGTGACAGCTGTGCTGTCGCGTCTCGTGCGGTGTGTGAGCAGCCGGTGGAGGTGGGAGGAGGACGGTCAGCGCATCTGTATAGCCCCCATGCGGATGTCTATGGGCGTCGGTGGTCATGAAAATGGCTCCGATTGCTCGTTTGCCCCCTAAAAAAGTAGTCGATGGTCTATGAGTGGGATCGATTGTGAGTCATCAGTGTGTTGGAGGGGAGACAAGGATACGTCGGCGTGATAAATATACGGATATTTATGGACGCTATTTTTATTCTTATACTGGTTACGGGTCCCGCATGGTGGTGGGGTCGGCCTTCCTTTTTACTCCTCCTCTCTCTCCAGTGTCCTCTCATATCTCTTTTCACTATACTTTTCCATCGTGTTTTGGGTCAGGGGGGAAAGCGGTTGTGCTTTACATCCAAGATTGTTGGATGCCTCCTTCTTTTGATCATACTATCACAGCCTATTCACCTGCAATTTATCAGCAATGACGCGTACACTCTCTTATACTATATAAAAGAAAAATATATCTGACATAATATTATCTATAAATACAGGGTTTTTTTTGGTCACCGACCAAATTTTCAGGTTTGGTTCAGAATCAATAATACATTGGATTTACGAAATAAAAAAAAAATAATAATTAGATAAAATTACTTTGTCCCATGTTGTAAAACATATTTCTTGGTCACCACACTCGCGACTCACGGTAGGCCGACGTCACTGACCTTGAAGTCGATACATTTCGTATAAGAACAACAATCGATGTATTTTTAAGGACAATTGCAAATCGATTTTTATTTAACAAAATATTACAATTAGACGATAAAATTTAAAACACACCCTTGAAATGACGTTTACCTCTTTTTAAAATTTGGCCGGTAACAAAAAAATAACCGTGTTTAATAAAACAATAATTCTCGTGTACATTACAAATAGTATTAGAACACTGTTCAATGTTTTTAATTTTTTTTGTTTGTCTGTATGTCCTTTTGTCTGTTTGTCCGGGCTGATCTGCAAAACTCTTGGACGGATTCGAATGAATCTTTTTGTGGTGTATAGATACTAAGCCTAGTCAACATCAAAAGTACTTCTTACTGCGGTAAAATCGCTCATTCCTACGGGAAATCGGAATTCCGGTACACTGCAAGCAAACAATAACAAAAAACTTTGATTATAATATTACTACACTACGTGAGCGAAGTCACAGGCGCCTGCTAGTCAGGAATATAAGAGCGAAAATGCGCTCTGTACGAAATCGACAATATCTGTGGATCTACTATTTAAAATGTACTGTACCCAGTTGTTTATAACACTCGTAATGTACTCAGGGGCATGATTTCGGATAATTTCAATAATTAACCACACCGCACCGCTTGGTTTTTATAAGTACCTACTATAATAATAACGGTCGCCATCTTTAATAAGTCGAATGAGACCGGTTTCGGTTCTTAATTTAAAAAGAATTTAAGTTATATTGCAAAGTTCCAAATTTGAATGACTAAATCCAATTTGAATTTAGTCTAGACGTTTCTTCCTTTATTGTAATAAACACTTAATTTAATTTATTTATATTATCCTTTTAACCGCATTGCGGCTTAATAATATCTTAATTATATTTAACATCATATAATAAGGTCTGTGTTCAGGAAAACCCTACAAAATTAATTACTTACTATTTACCTAAACTATATGTCTAAGGCTAGCCTTAACCTACACAGAATAATAAAATAATTGACCCCGTTTGAAAACTAATCATTTGCCATAATTAGAATTTCCAATCCTACTAATATTATAAATGTGAAAGTTTGTATGTTTGTTTGTTTGTTTATTAGTTTGTTTGTTTATTTGTTTGTTTGTTACTCCTTCACACTAAATCTGCTAAACCGATTTTCATGAACAGGCACATACATAGAGGGTAACTTGGATTAACACATAGGATAGTTTTATTTCGAAAAAATGTTCCTATGGGATGCTATGGAATAATTTTCTTTTTTCCACGGAATCGAAATTTACGCGGGTGAAACCGCGGGGCGCAGCTAGTTATTCATATTTCAGAACGCCTTTATCACCGAAAAAAAGAACGTTTAAATTTTGAAATTCGAATTCACGAAGAACCAAAGAAGACATTGGTAATTCATACTTCTTAAAACGTTATGATAGCCAGTATACGCAGGATTGTCCTTATTTACGAATCAAATAAGGAGTACATTTTTACAGACTTCGTAAGTTACAAGGCGTAAGTTTTTTTTATGCAAATTGTTACAGGTTTTGAGATTGCGATGGCGGCGAGTACAGGGACTTGTTATCGAACATCTTTAGGTAGGCAATAAATTTGCACGTTTTTATGTCTATAGAAATAAGGAATAAGGGAACGTTCTATTTTTAAACCACTAAACCTGTTCATTAGATTTCTTTTACAAAACTGGTGTGTGACAATAAAAAAAAAGGATTATAGGATTTTTGTAGGGGACTACATCGGATAGATGTTGGTCTTGCCATATAAGGCGTCATATTCAAAGTGGCTACAATACTATTATCAGTGTTGAGCTAATCTTACAAAAACTAAATTCTGTGATTTTATTCATAGTATTTATAGAATTAATATTTTAAATTTAAATGTAGATAATTAATTACACTGTATGAGGTAGTCCCATGTTGCAAGTTGCAACAGAATTGGGCCCGCACGACCGGGGAAGATACCTCTCGGTCATGATACGGCCGTTTAGTGAAAGCTGTGCTGTCCGCATGATACGCATGGGGTTTGCGAGTTTCCAGCGGCCCATTAGAGAGTAGAGGTACACGTTTACATAAAAAATATGCAGATGTCTATGGGTGTCGGTAATCATGCAAAGGTTTCGAGTTCCAACTGATCGTTTAATTACAACATAAAATTATGTAAGTACCTTTAATTTACAACTCACAACTTAATAAATCACCGGATTCGAACCTGTACCTTATTACATGGAATAATAAGATTTATCTGAGTTTGTGCATTATAATTTATGGAAAGCTGTTTTCAACACCAAAAGAAAGCTGTCGTGAGGTCAAAGGAGCGTTAGCCTTCAAAATAACCATCAGAGATGCAGCGATAAACCGAATAGGCTTTGTTTACTCGTCGATTCGTTTTGTAAGTTGGAGTAGAAGCCAGCGGTCGGTGCCCGTAGCCGCAAGGACGTTGTGCGCGGGCGGCGCGTGTGTGTGTGTGCGTCTCGCGCGTACACTTTCCGTTTGGTGGGGTTTGATTCTAAGACGCTGTGTGGCGTGTGTCGAAAATTACCCCAATTATAGGGATGTAGTAGTAGTTTGTATCTCGATATATTTGTAATTTTTTACCAAAAATATAAGTTCAAATAAGATCATGTCTCATTTTAAAAACGTTATATAATGTATTTCCACTTGTGTTTTTACGTAGTATTGTAAAAATTAATATTGTTAGACAAAAATCGCCTTCATAAATTGATATTGTTTGTGTTTTAAGTGTTGTAACCCCCATAATCTGATTGTAATAAAACATTTTAGTAGCTTATGCTAGATACACCAGTAAAGCTCAAAAGAGCTATTCATTTTTTCTCAGTAAGGGTCAAATCTCTTTTATTTTTATATAATTTATTGAAGGAATACAGTTTGGGTTTAAGAAATTTATTTCTCAAAAGAATTACAATTCACATAAATGAGAAACAACATTTAACACATTCGTTTAGTAGGATGTATTCCTTAGCATATTTTACGAATGCAATCATGCCATATGCATCTAGTAATGTATTAATATTAGACTCTCGGTTATTGTTTATCCATTGACGATAACGTAAATAAAAAAATATTGATAAGGGCTTCCCAACTAAACTAAGTTGTGAGATTGCAATGTAACAAAAATAGTACAATAAAACAGTTTACACATGTAATAGATCATATTGCGAATACAAGCGGAAGTTATTGAGAATAGCACATCCATACTTATTGTTGATAATTTATAGAAAATATCAAACATAGCACGTAGCGTTAAAATACAATCTTTTATCTTATCTTGAGTATTGCAAGTTTTTACGTTGACGCTGGCAACATTATCTTGTCGGCCAAGATCGCTTGTACAGTATTCATTCACGCACACAGTCGCGTATCTCGTTAGGCGTGCGGTGGACTTGTGGCGCGATCTGAAACTTTGTAGTTTTTTTTTATCGAAAGCGGAAAGCAAGCGAGCCAACCACTTGTTAGCTCGACGTTTACCTGCTAGTGATAAATACAATAACTTTTAGTGCTCTTTTAGTTGTACACGGGTTTCGTTACGAAATAAGTTCGTCAAATAGTTTGCAAAGTGAAATTTTAGTTACAAACAGATGTTAGAAACCTCGTTTCGTGTCAACAAATAAACAGTGATCGGGACAAGTTTTACTTGACGTACATAAAAAGTAGTGTGATGAATTATACAATGATCTAAACTGGTAATCCAGGATGAGAACGAACCTCGTCCATAGTTGGAGCTTGAATTTTAATCGAGTGTTGGAGCTTCACCCACATATCGTTTATGGTAAGGCAAAAGTTTCGTGTTTTGTTTCGTGACAACCTGCTTATTTTGCAAGTTTTATTTTATTTTACACCCGCTTAAAGTTATATGGTTTCATTTATCAGTAGGTATTCATTAACACTGCAACTGCAACTATTCAAGCGACCAGTCACTTTCTGTCGCATACTAATATTATATTTCTTGTTCAAAATCATGATTTATGATTCTACCACTTATCGACTATGGTAATATCGTTAATTTTAATAATTTACTATGCAACCTGCCTGCCAGAAATATTTCATTTAGTTAGATTATTAGTTTGCTTAATATTATGTAGCTGCTAATCTACTTGTTTACTGTATAAAGTATTGTAATTCGCCATGAATATTATGCTTTTGTAATAATTTGTCATATCTAAACTACACTGTATTAATAAAGCAGATATTGAAATTTAATCTATTAATTACTGGGAATTCAAAAAAATAGTAAATTATCTATTATTTTAAACGTTACATGTTAAAGGTACTCGGTTTATCTATCAAGTAAAGTATAGCCTGTAGGCTGTAGGCCTGAGGGTAAGATGCATTTTAAGTATCCAATATAAATACGGAAGATAAAAAAATAATCATTCCTTTTTTATGGCTGTATGTGGTTAATTTCATAGCATCCGTAAATCTCGGACTTGGCCACAGAATCCCGCCAAAAGGCAAAAGTACGATGATATCTTTCATTGGCGGGAACGATTACGATCTTTATTTTATTATAATTTTTATCTTTATTTGTTAACTGATACTCATTATGAGACCGTGCTTGCTTATATAATTGTAAAGACTAACGAACAGGCTAAATGGAATTTTGTCGAGCAGAACCGTGCAAAATTTATGCATGTTTAATTAGTTAGTGGTCACTTGTTTAGAAAGTAACTGTCTGGTATAATAGCTACTAATGTTATTACATATTTCAAATGTTTTCACTAAACGAGCATTAAATAGAAAAATAAGTATGATGTAACTAATTAGATTTTAATTTACATACTTATTTAAATTCATAATGGTATAAACTGTAGGTTAGACGTTTTATACGAATTATAAAGGTTTATATTATAAAGGTTATACGAATTATTATTTTTTACGAAAGGTAAACAAAGTAGAGGTATTACCATGCTGCATTGCGGCCTAATCGTGCAGGCACGACGGCGGAGGTAACGCTCGCTCACATATACCGCCTTTAATGAATGAAAGAAAGAAAAGTTTTTATACAAAATAGAATTACAGGAATTACTTTTAGAAAGTCAACAATTAGATCTACCACCGGTTCAACCAAAGCCCTGTCCTGGGAATAACCGGTGAAACAAACCTCCCTCATGTTGTGATCAGTAGTAAAATTAAAAAATATAAAAATACAAATACATTTGCAAATGATATAATAAAGTGACAGCTATACCTACCGACGTATTTTTTTGCGTCCTACGAGATTTCTGTCCCGTTGAAGGGAAGGAGGAAGTGTATCAACGTATGCATAAATAATATCAATGCGTGTCTGAAGTAATCAAATCTCTCATCGCGTCATCTGCATAGCCAACATTCACTTAAAATTCTAAAATATTTAATTATGTTTTACCCGGGGCCTGATACAATGTTCCCATCTAAACTACAAATCAAAACCCATTGTAATGTCTTAATAAATATATTAGCTTTTAGACGTCCAAAAGCATCTCCGGAGACAGTTGAAATGGATGCAAATTGCTCGCAATGAGCACAATACACGATCATTACTGGGCCATGCAATTTAGATGAGGACGGGCTAATTGTGATTCAACAATGGGCTCCGTTTGAGAGCAACACTGTCTCTTATTCTAATGAAGTTATTATCCGCAGTGCCTAATGTGACATATACAATGTCATTTGCAATAGAGTAGAAGCGATCAAATGTTACTGGATGTTTAATGTGTGTAGTGGCATAACAATAGGTTGATACAGCTGCAAATAACACAGGGACCAGAGGTAGTCCCCGGTTAGAGAGGACTAGCACAGATGAATTTTAATATTGATAGGTTGATCTTTATGTTTTGAGGAGTATCCTCTGTGTGACCTTCATCTAACAAATTTTTTACATACCCAAGGTTATAGTGACTCCATTGATGTTATAGTCATCAGTATAATTGTGTAAATTTGGATATTATAGAGGCCCAAAAAACTATCAAAACTACACAGTATTGTCAATAAAACAATCCTGCATACACACAATATCACACCAATATAATATAATATCAAATAATATTTTTAGTCAACGCAAATATTTTTTAAATTTAAATTTCAGGGTCTGTTTCATAGGTTGCCGTTGCTTATTATTTATTTTTATTACTGGGATCTTTGAACCTTAAATTATTTACTGGCCTCTTAAGTTCCAAATAGGTTAAACGAGGCTTTAACAGGAAATTGTGCAATCACAGTTCTAAAACATTGCAAAACTTAAAGAAGCACCCCAAATATAAGTCTGGAGCAATGGTTACAATGATCTCACTTTATCTCTTGTATGAAAACTATTTTTTTATCTTATTCAAATGTCTATCTGTAGACATTTCCTAAATTGGTATACAGTTTTTATCATGATCAGACTGACTCAATTATACTCCATTACAGTATGTACACCATTACACTTACCTTTTTTATACTCGAATGGTGCAAACGAGCAGACGATTTTCATAATTACTATCGTCCATATACGCATAGGGGTTATAGATATTATTATAGGTGGTAGGTTTAATTGTTGACGTTCAAAAAGTAATTCCTGTAATTCTATTTTGAATAAAAACTTTTCATTTTTAATTTTTCATTCATTTTATACAGATGCGTCGCCCTCCTTTCTCCTCCGCCTCCATGGGGCACCGGATACTTACACCGCACGAAGCGCGGCAGCACAGCTATCACTTTAAGCCGGTATCGTCTAATCGAGAGGTCCCTATCCCAATTTGTCTGCAATGCAGCGTGACACTACTCCTGGTAACCTAATGATACAAGGAATACAAAGATACAAGGAGTATTGTCAAATTTTCGGAGGAAAATTTGGCAACGATTACGAAGATAGAGATTAGAAGAGAGTCGATATTAATATTTAATAACATGTGATAAATGTATGTATTTACAATAATTTACGTGAAAAATTATTTATATTTTGCAGTTTTAAACATTTTTTAAAATAATATAGTTTTCGTAATAAGATTCCCTTGTTTTTTAGCCTTCTAAGGGCTAGTCTTTGGATAGCGAGTGTCGTTCCTACTAGGTCCCATCCGTCAAGCGATAAGGGCTGTCCCAGTAACCCTTCCGCGGACACTGGTAACTGGTGTAGTTAGAAATTCAATTGTCCTGATAGTGAGGAGTATAAATATAATTTACTGTCGATTGGTTGCGATTCCGTGAAGTGTACGGCTATGTTTAATTGTAATTAGATGATTGCTTTAATAATATAAAATGGCGAACGAGGAGTTGGAGCCATTTTCATGACCACCGACTCGTCGTTTGCCCCTTTATACTAATAACAAAAAAGAACCTTCATCTTCCAAAACCAATCCCGCCAGCGGGCCTCTCGGACGCAAATGCCTGTTGAATTCGCTGGCAACCCGCTATTATTACAAGAAATAAGGAGTTTTTAATCCGACATCAACAATAAGCCATAATCCTGGTGGCGTGGTGTACGGGAGCTACATTTTCCCACCAGAAGTTATAAACTCAGATTGCGTCCCTGATCTTAACCAGAAACGCTTTTGAATGTGCGGTTCAATGTTTTTCATAGACCAGGAGCTGGCGACGACTTTTTATAAATAAATAAACGTTTGTTTTGCAGGTTTGCATAATACAAAAAGAATCATTCGCATTTCGGTATTGTAAGAGGTAGTGCCACGCTGTATGCTTGCATGCAGCCGAATTGGGCCGGCACGACCGGGGAGGTACCTCTCGCTTACACGAGACCGGCGTGAAGTGGCAGCTGTGCTGTCACGTTTCGTGCGGTGGGTAAGTAGCCGGTGGCCCATGGAGGTGGGAGGAGAAAGGGGGGCAGCGCATCTGTATAGTCTCTATGCAGATGTCTATGGGCGTCGGTTGTCATGAAAATGGCTACAACTGCTCGTTTGCCCCCCTATACCATAAAAAAATAAATAAATAAAGGTATTTAATGTTTAAGTTGTTATTTGGTTGGCGAGCTACTGGCGCAGCTGGCTGGTAGACGGAGCATGTTCGAATCCCACCCGAGGTCAGTAGGTAAATATAATAGAATAGATGGCCCATGGAGGTGGGAGGAGAGAGAAGGGTACTGCATCTGTATAGCCTCTATGCGAATGTATGTGTGCGTCGGTAGTCATGAAAATGGCTCCGACTGCTTGTTTATTCCCATATACCATAAAAAAAATAAAAAAAAAAAATAGAAAAAAAACGTTTACTCTTATATGTACAGTTTCTTAACTTCAACAATATTAAATATATTTCAGTGGGCCCTGTATACAAATCCTTACGGTCCTTAGCACGGGGCTAGGCTAACGTAGTGCGTAAAATCCACAAATATTATTTTTTAAACCAAATTAAATCATTTCAAATGTTGTAAGAAGACAACCTGGATCATTTACGCCTATAAACAACCGCATATTCAGAAGTTCTGCACAAATATATTGTGGTACGCAATTTGGGAGGAAGGGGGCTCTCGTAAAACGTTACGATAAGTTACATGGGGGGAGGGGGTTTCGAACAACGTGTTGCGTAACATTGTTTTTTTAATAAAATAAATAATATCTAAAGTTCGAAAAATGTTGTCTAATGAAACCTTTTTTTGTTAAATTTAAGTAAAAATATGCTGAGTTGTGTGTTACGTAACGTTTTAGGAGGGAGGGAGGGGGCTCTATACAACAACGTTACGGCGCGTTACATGGGGGAGGGGGGCGGACATGACAGTTCCTCCTTTTGCTCATTTGCCCTATTGTATTATAAAAAAGCTAGTGTTACCCACCCGGTCGTGCCGGCATCCATTTGCTACAATGACACTATCATACACATAGACAAATAGGTTTCATTTACAAACGATCTAAACACGAGCGCATGAATATATCCATTGTTGTACTGCTCCACTTCTATTGCGGTATCTTATCTATGCCTCTATTACCTTGATGAGTATCGAATAAAATGTGAACAGGCGTGTATCAGATTACTCCGCAATCCCGGCCGATAGGCAATTACGTTACAGACGGATGTATACACGCGTGTTTTCTAATTTACAAGCAAAAAAAGGTGTGTGCTTTGGACCACACAACTGAAGTAAAACTTAATTATTAATTTTCATTACAGTGGTTACAATGACATTACATGTCATATGATGCTTATTTTTTAAATACAAAAAAGTTTCACTTAAATCCAATTTGAATTTTGAATTTCAACAATAACTTCCATTGGCCTCGTCCGATGTATGATTTTTGTAACGCTTAGGGAGTAAGCTGGCGATTACTCCCTAAGTCAAGCGCTCGTGTTGAAGTTTTACTTCAAAATGTGCCCACATATACTATGACATTATATACGAATGCGTAAAAACAATCCTCTTAATAGGTCTCTAGACTCTTGTACGTAAACAAACTTACATAGCACAGACTGCAATGAAATGCCACCTACCCTTACAATAGTATGTGCGTTATGACATATTTAAGTTTGTCTCGTATATACTATAAAAACTAGCTTCCGCCAGCAGCTTCGCCCGCGTGGATTTCGCACTTCAAAAATGGAGTTACTATTCATATAAACCTTCTTCTTGAATCACTCGTATCTATAAAACCCATCAAAATCTGTTGCGCAATTTTAAAGATCTAAGCATACAGACATAGGCGACGGACAGTGACTTTCTTTTATACTATATAAGTATATAGTGATATAGAGTCTATAAATATACAAAATTGTTGGCCTCCCACACTGTGAACTGCTGACCAGGTGAAGGTCGTGGGGAGTCGCTGGATGCAAGCAGCTTATGACAGTGGCGCTCTTTAGAGGAGGAATACGTCCAGTGGACATTAACTGGCTGTCGTAGTTGTTCATGATGATGATATTGTATAATAATAATAATTTTGTGGTACTTTCTATAGTTTAATGGATTTTAGCGAAAGATCTTTTTACATGCAAGATTACTTTCGAGAGTTAAATTGAGCGTACCAAATATATTTTATTATTATTTTTCACACATGTTTTTTGTTTTGCCCGAGAAACTACTGGCCCGATTTTAAATGTTCTTTCAGTATTGGAAAACACGTTTACAGAGGAAGGCTTTATACCATACTAGCTGCGTCCCGCGGTTTTGATCCCGTTGAAAATCATCCCATGGCATCCCATAGGAACATTTTTTCGTGATAAAAACTATACTATGTGTTAATCCAAGTTACTCTCTATGTATGAGCCAAATTTCATGAAAATTGTTTCAGCAGTTTTTGCGTGAAGGAGTAACAAACAAACAAACATACAAACTTTTTTTACATATTTATGATAATAGGATAAGCAATAAACGACCACACTACCAGCAATACTGTGAAATTGCTGTTAGTTTTTCCATGGTTATGCCTCTACCAATAACACACGTAAACAAATAGGTGGGCTCTCGGGCTACATGTTCCAAGAAACACTAGCTCCTTGTTTTCGTTTGGTTCTGAGAGAGCGCATTGTTCTATATAGGTGAATATAGGCTTCCATCGGGGCGACATGCTAGCAGGCACGTAGCCTTGTCTGGTACAGTCACGTGAACAATTGATATACGTTGTAGTACTTGATACAGTCGGTGAAAAAATTGTTAAGTATACGTTCGCCTTGTATAGTCGGTGAAACGATAATTATTGTTGTATTTTGTAGCCTTGTTGGTACAGTCGGGACACAGTTGTTATATTATTTTGTAGCCTTGTCTAGTGCAGTCGAAGCACAGTTGTTATATTTTGAAGCTTTGTCTTGTATAATCGGGGCACAGTTGTTATACTTTTTGTAGCCTTGTCTAGTACAGTCGAATAACAGTTGTTATATTTTGTAGCCTTGTCTTGTACAATCGGGACACAGTTATTATATTCTTTTGTAGCCTTGTCTAGTGCAGTCGAAGCACAGTTGTTATATTTTGAAGCCTTGTCTTGTATAATCGGGGCACAGTTGTTATACTTTTTGTAGCCTTGTCTAGTACAGTCGAATAACAGTTGTTATATTTTGTAGCCTTGTCTTGTACAATCGGGACACAGTTATTATATTATTTTGTAGCCTTGTCTAGTACAGTCGAAGCACAGTTGTTATTTTGTAGCCTTGTCTAGTACAGCCGGGGCACAGTTGTATTTTGTAGCCTTATCTGGTACAGTTGGGACTTGGGGGCACAGCTTTTGTATTTTGTAGCCTTGTCTAGTACAGTCGCTAAAACCTTGTCTGGTACAGTAGGGGCACATGCAGAGGTTGTGTCATTGCTGCGTGGCAGTCCAATGGAGTCACAACCGCTCTGATGGCTGATGGCTTTCGTGCGATTTTTGCGTTGCTGATGGCCTATTGGGGGGAAATAACGAAAATGAGGAATAGCCTCTGTATAACCATTAACGGTTAATAGGTCTCCGTGGTCAACAAAAGCTACGCTATAAAAAATAGGCGGTAAGAACAAAAGATGTAATGGCAGTTAATCGTGTAGTGCCCTGTGAGTCAGCAAGGGTTGTAAGAGATAGCGTACGAAGGGCGTAGGGTTCAAGCCTTATCAGTGACGTCATTACTATACCTACTTGGTCAATGAGACAAAAGATCGCCATTTCACCGATTGCAAAAAAACAGGTAGACAACTTGTATGATTTTTGTGGTCTGGTCTAGATTGGATTCGAAGAGTTTTTGTTGTCCTTGAAGGCGTATGTTTAGCAATGTAAGCGATATATAAGGGGTGATAATGTCTTAGCCGAATTTGGACTACGTCGTACGTTCGTTTTAGGAAGAGATATACTGCGTGCTTGGATGCAGTCGCATTGGGCCGGCACGACCGGGGTACATCTCGCTTACACGAGACCGGCGTAAAGTGACAGCTGTGCTGTCGCGTTTCGTGCGGTGTATAAGTATCCGGTGGCCCATGAAGGTGGGAGGAGAAAGGAGGGCAGCGCATCTGTATAGCCTTTATGCGGATATCTATGGGCGTCAGTGGTCATGAAAATGACTCCGACTGCTCGTTTGCCCCCTATACAAAAAAAAAAGAAAACGTCGGCCTTGTGTACTCTCTATAGCAGGGGTGGCCAACAGGTAGGTCGTGATCGAATTGTCGAGTCGATCGCGACAAGTCAAAGACGCAAGAAGTAGTAGTTAGTGCATGCAGTATTTGATTGTTTTTCTAAAAATTTCGAGAAGCATATTAAAGTTAGAACCCGCAGAGTTTTATGGATAACAGATCTGTTAGACTGGTGTTACGGATGTCTGTGGGCGTTGGCGTTCACTTTACATCAGGTGACCTAACTGCTCGTTTGCCTCCTATGCTATGCTATAAATGATGTCCATCGGCATAAAATACAGAGATTCGTATTGTTATTGGAGTTATACTTTTGGCGCCTTTGGAAGACTGAATTTTTACTTTTTACCAAAAACACAGATGTAGAAAGAGATTGTTATACTATTTACTAGCTGCGCTCCGCGGTTTCACCCACGTATAATTCGATCTCGTGAAAATATTGAGATAAAAAATAGATGTTGGCCGATTTTAAGACCTACCCAATATGCACACAAAATTTTATGGGAATTGGTCTAGCCGTTTCGGAGGAGTATGGTAACTAACATTTTGACACGAGATTTTTTTTAATATAGAGATATATGTAGTAGAGATTTGATTTTAACAATAATATTTGATGTTACAAGGAAGAAGTAGAACATATATACACAAGTTTTTTTCATCATCACTTAAGTTAATTGAATCTTTATAAATATTTAACAGGTTATATTTAATTAACGCTTAAGAGCATTCTAACTATAACCAAGCTGGTATAATTGCTTATATTATAGAACTAGCTGTGCCCCGCGGTTTCACCCGCGTTTAATTTCTTAGAAATCCATATAAAGTTCAACACCCTATTTCACCCCCTTAGGGGTTGAATTTCTAAAAATCCTTTCTTAGCGGATGCCTACGTCGTAACATCTACCTGGATGCCAAATTTCAGCTT
>LUGF01059951.1:20491-38115 GCA_001625245.1 Calycopis cecrops
CATGGCTCCGACTGCTCGTTTGCCCCCTTTATTGTATTAAAAAAAAAAAAAAAAGTCAATAAGGAAACATACATCGATATGTATCATGCATTACCCCATCGTAAAGTCGGTTAAAACACCGTAACACATATATTTCCAGGGCAGATCTACCAGGGGAGCATGAGTGTACAGTTAGGTTTATCCGCGGCTCACCTATGACATCGGCGTAACAAATAACATAATTGCAACTCATAAATAAGGCTTGGCTCGGGAAATACGCGAGGCGATATATCGGGATGCGGTAGTGCCATGCTAAAATGTAGACGTGTTAAATGAAAGATAGGAGTCGTGCATTTTTTTATAGTATACGGGACACGGGGTTGAATGAGCAGTCGGAGCCATTTTCCAGACTATCGGCGTTGATATCTGCATATAAGTTATAAATATGGGTTGTCCTACTTCCTCAACTGCCCTCCATGGGCCACCGGCTACTTACACACTTCATGCACTTTACGCCGGTATCGTGCAAGCGAGAGGTACCTCCTCGGTCTTGCCGGCCTAATTTCGCTGTAGCGTGGTAGTACTTCTTACTTTCCGCCGTAAGGGATCTTACGTGAAGATATGTACGTAATCCGTGAGTCGAACTCGCACTTGGCCGGTTGCGAAACAGTTTTCCACACGACGGTACCACGTGCTATCTGTGGACTTACTACTTTACGAGTACAATCGTTATCAGTCGATACGATTGATAAGAGTTGTAAATAGTTAAATCGATCAATTACTAGAGGCGATATCGTTAGGAATCAAGTCCCTTGATAACCTAAATAATCGTCCACTTTCGTCGTAAAGAAAATTAGCTCGGAGAGAAAGAGAGTAAGACCAAGATAGTGTAGGAGAGAGATCGTTCTTTTTTTTATGGTATGAGATGCGCTTCACTCCTTTCTCCTCCTACCTTCACGGGCCACCGGCTACTTGAAACGCGAATGAAACGCGACAGCACAGCTGTCACTTTTCGTCGGTCTCGTGTAAGCGAGAGGTATTTCCCCGGTCGTGCCGGCCCAATTCGGCTGCATGCAAGCATGCAGCGTGACGTTACCTCTTTCTTGTTTCCCCCGAAGATACTGCCACCTTGTCGTTGTGTGTGTGTGGGGGNNGGGGGGATCTGTATTCCCAAGGCTATGCCTGGATATGCCCCTATGCCAGGATTGGTTACGAGGCCAGACTAAGAACACCTCTACCCATTGAAATACGGCGCGCGGCGGCTTGCATTGGAACCAGGGTTCGAAAATTCGGTATTTATTATAGATATCAAAATGTCGGATGTTTATGATGTATATCAAGCATAATATATTATGTATATCCATTTTGTATGAAAGTCATGTTGTTATTTTTCGCTGAGGCCAGCCTGTCGCTGGAGGGATCATTTTGCCTGCCGATCCGGAACTCTCCAATTATACTGTATGTAACACATATACATAATATATACTAGCCGCGGTTTCACCCGCGTTAGTTTCGATCCCGTGGAATCGTGGAGCTAAAAATTGATATTGGCCGATTCTCAGATAAAGGCACACAAAATTTCATGATAATCCACCGTTTCGGAGGAATATAGTTACAAACATTGCGACACGTACAACAAACACAGTACTTTCCTCTTGCGTTGTACAGTAAACATTATTACTTCGATAACTAACATGTATTTAATTAGTTATTAAAGCGATAGTAAACCCGGATTGCAACATGATACCCGCAAACTACTTCATTAAAGTATAAAGCGTATCTAACGGCCACGTTATATTAATAAAATGGTCACAGTTATAAAAAACAACTCCATACTCGTATATTTTTACTCGATAGAATTCGATACTTGTGGGTATCGAATTATATCGTTTTAGAAGGTGAGGAGATGAGAATATTTATATGCAAAGTATATAATATTATAGTTAAAGTTTCTGTGTCTGTAGGGTAATATTTAGTAAGAGGTAGTGCCACACTGCATGCTTGCATGCAGTCGAATTGGACCGGCACGACCGGGGAGGTACCTCTCTCTTACACGAGACTGGCCTAAAGTGACAGCTGTGTGCTGTCGCGTTTCGTGCGGTGTGTAAGTAGCCGGTGGCCCATGGAAGTGGGAGGAGAAAGGAGGACAGCGCATCTGTATAGCCTCTATGCGGATGTTTGTGGGCGTCGGTAGTCATGAAAATGGCTCCGGCTGCTCGTTTGCCCTCCTATATCGTAAAAAAAAAAAAAATCTTCGGAAATATCTGATCGTGAAATATCTTTCATTAACAGAACGTTGGCCCATGGAAGGGGAAGGAGAAAGGTGGGCAACGCATCTGTACAGCCCCTATGCGGATGTCTATGGGCGTCGGTATTCATGATAATCGCTTCGACTAGACTGCTCGTTTTCCCCCCTATACCTACTATTAAAAAAATAGGAAAAGTTTCTATGTTTGTAGGGTTATTTTCGGAAATATCTAATCATAAATATTCTTTCACTAACAGAAAGCAACAGTATTCTGGAATACCATAGGCTTATTATGATCACAGTTTTCGTAACGCTCTCGTCACGCATTTAGCAGCAAAATAGTTAGAAAAGTAAAGAAAGAAGAAGTTTTACTTCAAAAATCATATAATTTTTCAGTGACAATTTCCATTGTCCGTTGACCCCTCCAAATAAACACTCGAAAAAAACCGATTTCAGTGAGCGATCAAATATTGACGATCGATAATATCAATTAGGTTATATTTAAACTGTAGCCTGCGTTGGGCAAGGTGTATCCAAATGGGTCGGCTTATCTAGGTAACCGCACCCAGGTACTTGAACTCTACGGTAGTTAATGGCTGAGTTATTTATTTAGTTAAAAGTTATTGTTTACTAGCTGCGCCCCGCGATTTCACTTGCGTAAATTTCAATCCCGTGGAAAATAGACTAGTACTAGCGCTATGTCACTATGTACATCTTGGAGCTGGGGTATCCTGTTGCTGAGAGATCCAGGATATCCACTTCCTGCCCACAACGCGTACGTCGCCGCTCCACCTAGTCACGGGGCGTCCTACATTACCTTTGCCGGTGCGCGGTCTCCACTCCAGAACCAATCGACTCAACGTCATCGTTTCTTTAGCTGATATGACCGTCCCACTTAGGGTTGTCAGGCCCAAAAATAAAAAAACACAAGTTCAAATTCAGCCGGTCTTTTCGCCCTGAAAGCCACTTGGGTTTTAAAGAAAAATATGGCTTTTTGGTAAACTCGTCGATAGCCTAACAAAAGCCGTCCGGCTAAATCCTGACGCCTGGCAACCGTAGTCCCACTGCCACTTCAGCTTACTAATCCGAGGAGCTCTGACGAATCACTTCGTTCCGGATTCGATCCCGCGGAGAGACCGTGCATGGCTCTCTCCACTCTGAGCAACTTTAAATTGGCGGACCTGTCGGACCGTATATCGACTTGTGCGAAATCAACTCTCACATATCCAGTTCCTAATTTACTACTAATATGCGAATCTGCATCATAATTACCTTAATTATTGATTATAGCTGCGCCCCGCGGTTTCACCCGCTTAAATTTTTTGCCGCGTACAACAGTACTATGGAACCAGCTGCCTTCCTCGGTATTTCAGATCTGATACGACTTAGGGATCTTCAAGAAAAGAGCATTCCTCTTCCTTAAAGGCCGGCAACGCGTCTGCAAGACACCTAGTTATGTGGATGTCTATGGGCGGCGGTAGTCAATAACCACCTGCTCGTTTGCCCCCTATATCATAAAAAAAAATAGATATCGTGGAAAATCGTCCCATGGCATCCCATAGGAACATTTTTCGGGATAAAAACTATCCTATGTGTTAATCCAAGTTACTTTCTATATGTGTTCCAATTTTTATGAAAATCGGTTCAGCAGTTTTTGCGTGAAGGAGTAACAAACAAACAAACATACAAACTTTCGCATTTATAATACTAAGGATGTCCAGTTTTGAATAAGAGAGTGGAGTTCCACGCTGCTTAATGTGCGGGTGGGCAAGTAGCCCATGGAGGTGGGGGAGGTGGGGAGCAAGGCATCTGTATAACCTCTATGCTGCCTGGGCGTTGACATGAAAATGGCTCCGACTGCTCGTTTGCCCTCTTATACTATAAAAAAATCGCCTCTCACATATCCGGTTCCTTATTTACTACAAATATGCGATTATGCATCCTAATTGCCTTCTTAATTATGGCCAGTTGTTCAAGATATGTAACGGTATGTATATGTTAATTTATTATTAATAATATATTTATATGTTATTTATATCTATTTAGCGGAGATAGGCAGGTGTTGACGACTGTATCATCATATAATGGCCATTAAAATATAATAAAAATATTTTGACATTGTCAACAAGTTTTTGGGATACTCCACTAGTTAAATGAGAAAGTTGTAATAATAATAATTAATGAGATATATCTATGTTTAGTAATTAGACGTTCCTGATACTGATTTCTAGGCGATCCTTTTGTGTTGACGCTGATGAATACATTTAGGTACGTATGAAACCTAGGAGCCCGGGTGGCCTCTAGACCTACGTCGCACCCGACATGTGCCCCCACATGTGCATCGATTAAACCCCTGGACCCGCTATTCATCCCAATCCACGCCACCATCTGCTGATTCAGAGGTACGGGTGGGGGACTCCTCAACTGAGCTGCACTTACAGCGCGTTCACGACCACAGCGGTGCGAATTGCTGCGCGGTGAGCGCGGATCGTCTGTCTCTCTCTCACTCGCGCGTCGAGTATCGAGTGAAAGAGAGACAGACGATCCGCTCACCGCGCCGGTCTCTCTCTCACTCGCGCGTCGAGTATCGAGTGAAAGAGTGACAGACGATCCGCTCACCGCGCCGCAATTCGCACCGCTGTGGTCGTGACCGCGTTGTTAGTCTGGTCTGTCAACCAAAGCCTGTCCGGTATGGGTAGCCTTGGGTATCACAGAGGCCCGCAAGCCTCTTTGGGGAGGTCACTAGCAGCAGGCTTCTGCTTGTTGGGAGTCAACATTTGAAATTGATAGCAGGCATTGAATAAACAAACCTGCCGATGCTACTGAGCGCTATCTTGTTTATATTTTGTATAAATATTTATATTACAACTGCAAAAAGTGTGTAGTGTGTACACACTTTTTGCAGGTGCTGTAAAGAGGTCAATTTTGTTTGCAGAACTTTCATGCGATAGCATATGGGTTTCAGTTGGCAACCTGTTTCGTGCGATAGGATGTCTGAATAGGGAATATGCATGTATTTTTTTCATAATTTTAAATGATAATTTACATCATTACATCAATATAAAAAAAATCTGCACTGAAATAACAATATTAGGTTGAAAAAAAATTGTTTCAAAGTAGTAGGCTGATAACAGCTTTTTAAACGACCGCAATTTGCCGCGCGTTTTGACGTCACAATTCATTCTTCAATCAGAATTTGACAATCAGGCTGGCGACATAGGTCATGGAGTTTGTTTTGTTTATTTGTGTATTTATATAATAAAAATCTTTGAGTGATAGATTATCATAAAATAAGTAACATACATCACAGAGTAGCTGCAGTGTTTTGGCGTGTTTTGATGACCGAAAGACTTTTCTATGAATTGACACGTCACATTTCGTTCCGACCAAATAGCATTGCGTTTCACCTAATTTAATTTTCCCGCACAATTTTTGCACTTTTCAATAATTATTTTTTAATTCAAAACAAAATTATAAAAAATATATTAATACGTGCATACATAGTCTACATGAACAGACTTTACGTATAAAAAAAAATATCATTATTTGAATCATACGCATATTCCCTATTTCCCAAATTGCAAATTCAAATTGATTTAAGTAAATAGTACAAATTTGATGTGGGTCTCAAAGTTGCGGTGCTCAAATGGAGCTGGACTGGACTTGTCTGCCGCAGACCTGACAAGTCTTGGGCAAAAATTACCACTATAGGATCCAGACTCAAAGAGGCGACGCGGCAGACCAAAAAGGAGATGGCGAGATGAACTCGACGTATACCTGCCCGATTGGCGTGATGCAGCTCTGAACAGAGAAAAATGGGGAAAATGAGGGGATGCCTTTGCCTAACAATGGGACACATAATGGGCTTAATATAATAACTAATATTAATAATAACATAATACAATAGTAGCTGCGTATGTTGGCAACTCTGAAAAGTTGTTTCAACATTAAAATTTGAAAGGCATTGCATCCAAGTTGGACCGGCACGACCGGGGAAGTACGTCACGCTTACACGATCACGTAAAGCACAGGTTCCCAAACTTATTCGTCTAAAACCCACTTTGAAAATCAGTTACTTCGTATCGCCCCCTTATTAGTTATTACACCTTGATATTCAAAGACAATTATGTCGTTTCTGGCCACTTACCGCCCCCCTCTGAGCATTTAGTGCCCACAAGGGGGCGTTATCGCCCACTTTGGGAAAGACTGACGTAGAGTAACTGCTATGCTGTCGTTTCGTGCACTCCATGTTTTCCTTCTCTTTCGCTCTTGAAGCGGGCGACGGTGCAGCTATTTCTCTAAATCAAGGTGCACACTATTTCCAGGTCGCGCCGCATATGGCGCTCGCTCCGGTTAATGAATTCGTGTGAACCGGGCCTAACCATATAGGCTCATAGAGCACGTAGGGTCACCACACGCCACGTGTTGTTTGAGGACATTTCCTATCTCGCGCTCTCATTTCCGCAGGAAACGATGATCTAGGCCTGTGGAATGGTGTTGAACATTTTAGTAAGAGGTAGTGCCATGCTGCATGCGAATTGGGCACAGCACATTGGTGACAGCTATGCTGTCGCGTTTCGTGCGGTGTGTGAGTAGCCGATGGCCCATGGAGGAGGGAGGAGAAACGAGGGCAGCGCATGTGCATAACCTCTATGCGGATGTCTATGGGCGTCGGTAATCATGAAATTGGCTCCGACTGCTCGTTTGCCATATATCATAAAAAAAATTACTGAGAAATTCTGTATAATATAATATTATTAAATAACAATCTTGAAGATTACATCTTTTGCGACTGCATCTTTTGCATGATTTAATTTAGAATAAATAAATAAATAAATAATCTTTGCATTGTATTAGCATGAGAGGAAGGCGTAGCTTGTACTGGTATACAATTTATTTATTCCCTAGGACTTGTCCCTAGGAATGCGGCCCGTGTGTACACCCTCGTAAATCATTGGGCCGCGTACAATTTATAGGACAGGTCTATTAAGAGCACTTGAGCTGTAACGGAGATGTGTGCTCCAATTGCGGCAGATCTTTTATTTATCTGACGCTATCAGTTCGGGACACGTGTAACGGTATGCTGTGCCGCGCGGCTTCGCCTGCTTTCTAATCGAATGTGATTTATAGTACAAGGGTACAAACGAAAAGTCAAATTGGTGACTGCAAATAGGCAATAATATGACAGAGTTTATACAGATTTGACTTTTTTAGGGTTCCGTATCTCAAAGAGAAAAAACGGAACCCTTATAGGATCGCTTTGTAGTCCGTAGTCTATACGTCTGTCAAGACCTTTTTCTTTAAAACGTGTGAAGGGATTAAGCTGAATTTGTCAAATACGGAGGTCTGTTACGTCTTGATGCCTTGAAAAAATCACACTTCTAAGTTAACGCAATAAAAAGTTATAGACAATTATGCACAAATTTTGTATGAAAACGTACTTTGTCGAAAACCAAAAAATTATCGGGTACTTCCCGTTGACCTGGAGTTGTGAAATTTACCAAGAAGTAAGAACTTATAGCACATATATAAGAATAAATCTGAAACTAGTAAATTAAATGTAGATCATTGGAAAAATCATTATCAACTTATAACTGTAATTCGTTGCCTACTAAATGTGTGTGAGCAACCGCTTATATCGTTTGTCAACTTAAACGGCAGGCGTAAAGTTACAATAATTGAAAACCATCCATTACCTTTAGATTACGGAACCCTCGGTGTGCGAGTCGGACTCGCACTTGGCCGGTTTTTATATACAACTTGCTGTACCGTGCGCGCGTTGCTACGCCACCAACAGATACGTCAGCGTGGACTATCATAGCAATATATAAAATTCATTGGAATGACAGTGGTTCCATCTGTTGAAAATGTCGTACCAACATATAAACTACAGTGGGCGCATTCAGAACAACTTTACTAAAGATCATAACATTCTCAAATGCATATATGAAAGGAAAACGAGCAGTCGCTTCTCCTGGTGGAAGGAGACGAGACGCCAATAACACCTAAGATGTTAATGGTGCGTCTACTTCGCTAGTCGCCCTCCACATCGAAACACGACAATATCAAGCACTGACGATATGGCGAAGGTACCAACCTGGGCGAGTCCTCTCAAAACTCTACCACCTTGTAACCATGCGCGTTCCTCTTCAATGGACCACCGGTAACTCGCACTGAGACATAGCAAGAGGTACCTCTTCGGTTGTGCCGGCCCGTTCGTATAATACGCAGCACTAACATTTATTAACATATAATAAATTTCATTATGTGTAAGAATCATAAAAATAAAAAAAATCTCGTACCTTACAACCTTAAAAAGTTTTTTTACCAATTCCATATTAGGTGCTGCCAAAACCGGTATGCACACAGACATACCGTTTTTTAGGTTACCTGTATAAAATATGCTGACCCTACTGATGATTCCCAATATACATTAACCAGTAAGAGGTAGTGCCACGTTGCATGCATGCATGTAGCCGAATTAGTCCGGCACGACCGGGGAGGTACCCCTCGCTTACACGAGACTGGCGTAAAGTGACAGCTATGCTGTCGCGTTTCGTGCGGTGTGTAAGTAAGTAGCCGGTGTACAAACAGCAACAGTCACAATGTAGAATTTTTTTATGGTATAGGGGGGCAAACGAGCAGTCGGGGCCATTTTCATGACAACCGACGCCCATAGACGTCCTCATAGAGGCTATATAGATGCGCCCCCCCCCACCCCCACGGGCCTCCGGCTACTTACACACCGCACGAAACGCCACAGCATAGCTGTCACTTTACGCCGGTCTCGTGTAAGCGGGAGGCGCGCCGGCCCAATGCTGTGTGGCACTACCTCTTACTCAGAATAAACTCATTTAAAAGTTTTAAAAAGAAAGTGCAAATAAATCTGGTTTTAAAGTTAGCTACTACTAAAGTCGGTAGAGTCAGCAAGTCAATAATATAGTAAGGAGATATAAAACGTGTTTGTTATATTATGTCTTTGTGCATGTTCGGCTAAAAAAACTGTTTTCATGGTTTCTGAAACTTCTTTAATTATATTTAATGTCATTGCTTTTGACGTCGAATTCGGACGAGTAAAGAGGACGAACGATCAGTTAGAGCTATTTTCGTGACTACCAACATTCGTCTAGGGCAGGGTTTCTCAAACTTTTTGTAGTCACGTCACTTTCCAGAATTTAAAAGCTCTGCATATGTTTTCATTATTTTAAGTAATAAAAACAAACCTTATTTATGTAATATGTATTATATTAAAATCACTGTATGTACACAAGTATGTGAAGGTTTAACTGAGCTAGCTAGGGGTCCGCACCCTCACACATACGCCACGGACCCCATTTTAAGAAACCCTGGCGTAGAAGTTAAACGGACGCGTTGCCTTCCTCAACCATGGGCCACCGGCTACTTACACACCGCGCGAAACGTAAGGACGCATATAAATATTTAAAAAGAAAGTGCAAATAAAGCAGGTTTTATCAAGTAGAGGCAAACAAGTAAATTTATATAGCACGATAAAAAACGTGTTCCGATATTAATTATATCTTTGTGCGTGTGGACACGGCTTCCGTGATCTCGTGAATATTCTTTAATTATACATGGTTGATAAAGATGAGGGGCACTAAATGAAATCAGATATACAAGTGCCTACTGTTCATCCGAAACTATTACAAAAAAAGTTTACTAGAATTCAGTGGTGGAGAGGGGGTCCGGGCCCCCCAGTCATGATAGCTCATAGAGCTCTTCTAGCACATGACCCGTGTCGGCCACTTTTTAGCTGCCGCGCGTGAGCTGCTCCCCTCCGTCAGAGGTGGGGAGAGGAGGACACCCGCTGTCCTCGGCCAAGATAATAATAGTATAACCTATTAGTCGCAATAGTCCGGTTTGCCTTCTCCCAGTAGCTGGGAAAGAAGGGGGGATCTGCCCCCCATCGACCACAATACAGTGGCTTGAGCTAACCCCAGGGTGCTCGCCACTCATATCGATGAAGCTGGCACTGGCTTTCAGCATAAGCATAGTTCTACCTAAAAAAAAAAAAGTTACTAGAAGCATACGAAAAGGCTCTTATCAAACAAATTAAATAGTTAAATAATTAAGATAAAAGTTTTAATGGAGTTTTGAAATAAAGTTTGGTAAAACCAAATGTGCATGCCTTAAGCACTCGTGTCATACGTATGTTATTTAAATTAGATACTCATGATAACATATACGTTTTTCACCAAAAATTGCTTTTTTTATTTTTAATTTTCAAATAGTTTTATGGTAAACTTGAATCTTAAAGAAAATAAGTTATTTTATATTTATTAGACATCATAATGTAAAAATAAAAACTGCTTCAGATAAAAGCGATTATTACCAATATAAATTACATAATTTTAGTCGAGAAACGTTGGTAAACATAAATTAATAAACGTTAGACTAATAAAATTGTGCTGGCAGCTTATATGAATGACGCAATTAAAACTTAACCATAAAGAATGTCTCTTACCATAATGTTTTAAGTGCGCGAACGCGATTTATTCAATTATACACTCTAACGTTGTGAAAATAAAGTCTCAAGTGGCTTTACTCTCAGAGTAAAGCTCACTGTTGACACATTTTTGACGTTTACTCTGAGAGTAAACGTCACTGTTGAGGGGTTTTATATTTTTTGTATTTGTATATTAGGCTGCCTAAGATGTAAATTTTTTAGTTTCAACAGTACACATTTGATTTTTTACAATAAAACGAATAATAATTGAGTTATGGTTTTCTAATCAGTTCGTCACAATAGATTTACGGACCTATTGAAATAAAATTTAAATCGATTAGTTATGTTTTTCAAAAGTTATGGAGATTACAGAGAGAATGTTATATGTTTTTCATAGATTTTTTTCTGAAAAATTCTTTTTTTTTATCTAAATTGTGGGTTGGATTGCTGTTTATTGTTTAGAAAAATGACCATTGATGTTTTCTTTTATTGTGGTATGAAGGCCAACCTACTTTAAGCACTATATTATTATTTATTTAAAATAAAACTCTGACCGAACCCAGTTTTTGATTTTTAGGCGAGAGTAGAGCATACCTACGCTCGCGCTTAAGGCATGCAAAATTCAACACCTCTGTCAGAAAAAAGTATTTTTTTTGTCTCTACCGTAACTCTAAAATCCCGTCTTTTCTATTATTTCCAGATAATTTAGTAATCCCATTTATTTACTCTAGTTTATGACATTTAATTAGATAAGATAATTGACGAGCGTAGCGATGGCGTTACACTTGTAGAAAAATATGTTTTTTTGCATGTTTCGTCCCTACGGACAGGCGAGGTTCTTGAGACCATACCGCCTTTTCTTCAGTCAATTATTTAGTTTTAATTATATTTTAATCTCGGGCAATAGCTTCTTGTAGGTTCAGTACTTACCTCTATTATTATAGGTCACTACTAAATAGTAAGTTACTGTTACTTATTTGTCATAATATATACTAATAATATATGTGGGTAATAAAAAACTGATAATCTCTACTTTCTTACGCGTGTAATATTTATTAATTATACACAGATTATGTGTATAGTGTGTATATATACTAATGTGTATACATATAATGAGGTAATAAAAATACACATTTCCTTACGTCTATTGTAAACACGGCACAATCAATTAATTATTAATTAGAGTCTATAAATAAATAATCACTTGAAGATAATAAAAATTAACATTACAAGTTAATTAATACGATTTATCACAGGACGAGTGATATAAGTCTTATTTTTCAACATATTTATTTAGCAATGGCCCCATATATGACATGTGGCGCGAGTGTTGCTCGTGCAATTATTTATTACTGTCATTAAATGGATTCTTATTATTATTGACGACCAGGCTGGCGCAGTGGTACAGGGCTCGGATAAGTGGAGCATGTTGCGCCAGGGGTCGCGGGTTCGAATCCCGCCTTGGTCATGGACGTTTATATATGTATTATATGTATTTCTATAATAAAAATCTTAAATATATAAAGTTTCTTAAATTTGTAAAACATATTAAATATATTTCCGTTGTCTAGTACCCGTAACACAAGTCCTTACGGTACTTAGCACGGGGCTAGACTAACGTGGTGTGTAAAGTCCACAGATATATTATTATATTATATTATTATTATTATTGAAATTTATATTATGGCTAAAAATTTATGCTCTTAAAAAGGCGGCATCTTATTTTTTTACAGTACCTATACACTATACTATATTTTGACGACCGGCTGGCGCAGTGGTACAGGGCTCGGATAAGCGGAGCATGTTGCGCCAGTGGTCGCGGGTTCGAATCCCGCCTTGGTCATGGATGTTTATCTATGTATTATATGTATTTCTATAATAAAAATCTTAAATATGTAAAATTTCTTAAATTTATAAAACATTAAATATATTTCCATTGTCTAGTACCCGTAACACAAGTCCTTACGGTACTTAGCTCGGGGCTAGGGTAACGTGGTGTGTAAAGTCCACAGATATATTATTATATTATTATATACTGTATAACAAGCAGTCGCGGACATTTTCATGACTACCGACGCGACGTCCATAAATATCCGCACACATACATACACATGCGCTGCCCTCCTTCTTCACCATCCACGTGCCACCGGCTACTTACACATCGTAAAACAACAGCACAGCTGCGCCGGTATCGTATACGTGTAAGCGTCAGGCACCTCCCGGGTCGTGCCGGCTCAATTCTGTTACATGTATGCATTCAGCGTGGCACTACCTCTTACTAAATGTGAAAACCTACTCTGGTTAAAACTTAAAAGGGTCATTCAAGTATTACATTTTGGGGGGGGTAATAAAACCCCTAGATTCATGCTTTGTTCTGATTTCTTTGCCAATTCAAGTAATACAGGGTTATTTTTTGGTCACCGGCCAAATTGATTTATGAAATTAAAAATACTAAAAAAATAATTAGATACAATTACTTTGTCCCATGTAGTAAAACATATTTCTTTGTCACCACGTGCATCACACTCGCGACTCACGGTACGCCGACGTCACTGACCTTGAAGTCGATACATTTCGTGTAAGAACAACAATTCGATGTATTTTTAAGGACCATTTCAAATCGATTTTTATTTAATAAAATATTACAATTAGACGATAAAATTTAAAACACACTCTTGGATTGATGTCTACTTCTTTATTTTAAAATTTGGCCGGTGACCAAAAAATAACCCTGTATATGTACTGATTTTTGCTGCCACGGGGGGAGGGGTTCCAACATTACCAATAATCTGCGTATTACTTGAATTATCCCATACCTGTAGGTAAATAAAAAGCCTATCTCTATACTTAAACAATATATCTTTATCCCGTAAATCGTATTCCATCAGTAAACACATAAATAGTAATTTCCAGAACAAATCCCATATCTACATCAGGTATATCAATACGCTACACTACAGAACATGTAATATCCATCTCGCTTATCTCAGTGAAGATTAGCGGCGACTGGGCGCTTGTAATGAACCTGCTACATTTACATGCATTATGCAATGACCATGCAACATCCGCTGCGAGTGGGGTTCTGTGTTGAAATAGCATTATATAATAAGTAGCGGCCGCCCGCGACTTCGTTTACGTGAATCCTCTTTTTTACCGCAGTCGGTTATTAAAATGTCTATAGCCTTCCTCGCTAAACAGACTAACTTATGCTGAAAGAATTTTTCAATTTGGATCAGTAGTTCCAGAGATTAGCGCGTGCAAACAAACTTTTTAGCTTTATAAATTAGTATAGATAACTTTAGTAAGAGGTAGTGCCACACTGCATGCTTGCATGCAGCCGAATTGGGCCGGCATGACCGGGGAGGTACCTCTCGCTTACATCTGTATAGCCCCTATGCGGATGTCTATGGGCGTTGGTAGTCATGAAAGTGGCCTGACTGCTCGTTTGCCCGTCTATACCATAAAAAATTCTACATTGTCATTGTTAACAGGTATAATTGAAAACAAATGAATATGGTGGGCATTATGTATATCAATGGATTTTTTATGGTATAGGCTACACAACAACGTTATGGCGCGTTAGATTGAGGGAGGGGCGGGTCAAAAATCTTCAAAAATTGCGTTACTTGAACGCTCCGCTCTGAGCGTTCGTAGTTATCAAACAGTCGACTGCTCGTTTCTCTCGATACACTGAAACTGATGCAACTGGGCAAGTGATCACAGCTTGTACACATCATCACCATAAACAATTCACGGCTATAAAACCCCAGTCTTCCTAATTGTACCAGTATACCATGTAACAATGTATTAACGTCTCTAATTAAAGATGTCCATTCTATTCTAACATAAATGTTCGTTCCAGCATGAGTAACGGCCTCGAGATGTACGGCATATGCAAGGTGGCCGCCGTGCTGCTGCTGGGCAGCCTGACCAGGGGCATGCTGCCGGAGGACGACTTCAGGATAGTCAATAGGCAAGGTCAGTACACTACTGAGGAGTATTTTTATTCCTTGCTTAGGATAATAAATGACAAAATTTTTGGTACAATCTTTTTTTTTATTTTTTTTTATAATGGTATTGGGGGACAAACGAGCAGTCGGAGCCATTTTCATGACTATCGACGCCCATAGACATCCGCATAAGGGCTATACAGATGCGCTGCCCTCCTTTCTCCTCCCACCTCCATGGGCCACTCGCTACTTTCTCCTTTCGAATTGCGAGGGTTAAATACAATTAATTTGATTGGGTCACAAATCACAAAACTTTTGACTGTTATCTTGGATAAAGGGATCCAGGTGTTTTGTGATGATATAAACCGGTGGATGGAGAGGAGAGAGGGCAACGCATCTGTATACCCTCTGTGCGGATGTCTATGGGCGTCGGTCTTCATGAAAATCGGATCCATTTTGCTGCTCGTTTGTAGTATACCATAAAAAAGTGTGTCATATATTCCAATTTAAATTATTAATAAATAGTTTTAAACTTGTATTCTATTTTTGTAGTTCGAATCGCGTTATTATAATTAATTATCAACATTAGTGTCTAATTCGATGGTGAAATTGAATACAATATCATCTCCGATGTGTGGGTGAAGATGGCGCTTCGGCCCACGCGGGAGAAACCGCGTGTCGCGAGTAGGCAGCTCTTATACACAGGGTTGCCAACCGTACTGTAACATACATATAGTATTGTATTGTATTGTGGTCTGTGTACTATACAGGGTTATTAAGAGCGAGAGCCATTAAATTAAACCACATATTCTGTAAGTGCCTACGCCCTACGGTTAATCCGAAACCATTAAAAATAAGTTTACGACAAGTATACGAAAATACTTTTTTCAAAGAAGTTAAATAGCGAAAAAATGTTATCACTCTTTGTACCGGGCGGCTACAGCGAGCACGGGGTGAATGACCCCGGCCGGCCATAGGCTGCTCCGATTGATCTGTTTATAGTTGTATAGCCTGGAAATGATACACTAAATATGTGGTTTCATTTAATGCCTCTCGCTTGTATCAATCTTGTATATTGTTGAAGAAATAAGTATATAGTAGGTACAAAAAATACTATATTTTCAAGAGCGAAATATTTATAATGCAAATGGCGAAAAATCGTGTTTATTGATGCTCAATATCTTAGTAAATTCTTTTTTTGTTGAACCCTGCTTCCCTCTTTAAACCTAGAGTATTTTTTTAATGCATATTTTTAAAAATACTATATTTCGCCGAACAAATGTTGGCAACCCTACTTGTACATGATAACCAAGGAGTGCCTTAATGATTCATAATACTACAACAGCACATCTTCAGCCAGATCCCTAGGTAGAGAGTACTGAGTACCACGCAGGTCCTTACACCTTACCCTGCTTTCATATCATAACATCTATACATATAATGAAACATTGAATATATTTATGAAAAACTAATGGCGATGTTAAAATAGTATTAGAACACTTATCAATGATTTTTAATTTATTTTTGTGTGTTTGTCCGGGCTATTCTCCGAAACTACTGAACGGATTCGAATGAAACTTTTTGTGGTGTATAGCTACTAAGCCTGGTCAACACACTTTTTACTGCGGTAAAATCGCCCAATCCTACGTGGAATCGGAATTTCGACACACTGCAAGCGAACAATAACAAATGACTTTGATTATAATATTTCTACGCATATATAAGTTGAATATAATAATAAGGCTGAAAAAAAATATATTTATTAAGTACCTAGCAGGCACCAGTTAGTATTTAATAATGACTATGTTTATAGTATAAGGAGCAGACGAGCTGTCAGAGCCTTGAGACGATCAACGCCTATATACGTCCGCAAAATCGTAGCCGCACACTTATCAACTCTGAAAGGGGTAGTAAACGCCTCACCTAGAAAAGCGAAGACGATACTATTACGTTACGTTTCTCATAAGTATGCGTTGCAGTATGAAATTTCATACATAGAACACTGACCGGCTCGAGGTGATACGGCTACGATCCCTTTCCGAGTTGATAAGTGTGCGGCGATTATTGTTATTTAGAGGTGTTGCCCTACCCTATCAAAAACTCACTCTCCATACAGTTCAGTACTTTTACAGTTTTAGTAAGTTCTGCTGCATTGCAACAAAATCGGGCCGGCGCGATCATCGTCGTGTTCCGTGCGGTTTTTGAGTTTTCCATTATTTTAAATTACCAACATAAAAATTATGCGGATGACGGCGTGCGCAACAAGACAGACTGCTCGTTTCACCATAAAAAATAATCGTTGGTGTTTAAATTTTTTTTTAGTTACATCTAAGCGAAGTGGCGTAACCAGTGCAACACTCGGCGATATCTGAAGCGAGTGTTGCCCAAGAATATCGCCAAGTTGGTAAGAGGTAGTGCCACACTGCATGCTTGCATGCAGTCGAATTGGGCCGGCACGACCGGGGAGGTACCTCTCGCTTACACGAGACCGGCGTAAAGTGACAGCTCTGCTGTCGCGTTTCTTGCAGTGTGTAAGTAGCCGGTGGCCCATGGAGGTGGGAGGAGAAAGGAGGGCAGCGCATCTGTACAGCCTCTATGCGGATGTTTGTGGGCGTCGTTAGTCATGAAAATGGCTCCGGCTGCTCGTTTGCCCTCCTAAATCATAAAAAAAAATTATCGGCGATATCTGAAGCGAGTGTTGCCCAAGAATATCGCAAGTTCAAGCAATTCGGTTGAACATGTGATACGCACATGCGCTTCCATTTGACATGCCTCGTCGCATACCTTTGTTATATTCTCAATGGCATGCATTCTTTTCCGCATTGTATTTTTATTTGAGGTCAAAATAGCACTACCTCTTACTAAATCGCCAACTATTTCGCTATTACAAAAACTTAAAAAGTACGCTGGCAAATTCAAGAAATAAAGAACTACAAAGTTTCCAAGTTCCCTCCCAACTTTAGTAATAGGAAGCCCCCCCCCC
>LUGF01059951.1:87825-99187 GCA_001625245.1 Calycopis cecrops
ATGGCGTTTCATATAAAGAATACTGAATGGTTCCAAGTGATACGGTTACGATCCCTTGCCGAGTAGATAAGTGTGGGGTGACCATAAGGTCAACAGTTTCTTATGAGTGTAAAAATTTACTTATGCTATTATTATTGGTTGTGTATATCTGTAAGCCTGTCTGTGGCCATGGGCCGCCAGGACTGAGGAGGTCTCTCACCTGCTAGACACTGATGTTAAGGGTTAATTCACACCAAAAGCGCGGCGAAGCGCAGCGAAACGGAGCGCAGTTTATGTGTCATATGAATTTCAACTTTATAACAATTACTATAATACTTATTATCGCATGAGAAACTCGAAAGAGACGCTCGGATTCCCGCGAAGTCGCTGGAATGCGCGAGAAGTCGCTGGAATGCTCCAGAAGTCGCGAGAATTCGATAATAAGTACTATAGTAATAAAAATAAAGTTGAAATTCATATGACCCATAAATTGCGCTCCGCTTCGCTGCCCTTCGCCGCGCTTTTGGTGTGAGTTGACTCTAAGTGACAGCTGTGCTGTCGCGCGTGTGGGCGTATGGCGTGAAGAGAATGGAGGGCGACGTATCTGTGTAACCTCTATGTAGTTGTCAAAAGGCGACGAAAGTCTCATTTTTTTTAGTATAAGGGGGTAAACGAGCAATCGGAGCCATTTTCATGACTAACGACGCCCATCCACATCCGCATAAAGGTTATAGACATCCGTTGCCCTCCTTCCTCCTCCACTCCCCATGGGCCAGCGGCTACTTACACGCCGCAGGAAACGCGACAGCTGTCACTTTACGCCGGCCTCGTGTAAGCGAGAGGTACCGTACCAGTCGTGCCGGCCCAATGGCTACACGCATGCAGCGTGCACCTTTTACTAATTGCGTGACGTACGCAGGATGCCTGGCGTGCCTGGCCGCCGTGATCTTCTGCCAGCGGCGGGGCAGCTGCCGCCGGGCGCCGCGCGTGCCGTCCAGCCCGCACTACATCACCAAGCAGAACAGCTACGTCACCGTGCCGCTCAAGGAGGTGGTGAGTATAGTGATTAAAAAATAATAAATCAACCTAGGGACTGCGGTTAGAATTGAAAACTTTGAACCATTATTTGTAATTAGTACCACGTAGCTATAATTTCTAGTGCTATAATTTCACTACAAAGAGTTTCAAATGCACTATCTAGCGAATTGGGAGGAAAGAGGGCAATACGTCATAAAAATTAAAAAAACCGGCCAAGTGAAAGTTGGACTCGCACACCGAGGGTTCCGTACCAACGAAAGGGAAATAATTAATATTCTGTGAATATTTCAATCGTCTACGTGTTGCCGTTATCAGTATCGAGCAAAAAAATCACGTTTATTGTATGGGAGCCCCCCTTAAATATTCATATTATTTAATTTTTTAGTATTTGTTGTTATAGCGGCAACAGAAATACACTATCTGTGAAAATTTCAACTGTCTAACTATTCATGAGATACAGCCTGGTGAGGGACGGACGGACGGACAGACGGACGGACAGACGGACGGACATCGGAGCCTTAGTAATAGGGTCCCGTTTTTACCCTTTGGGTACGGAACCCTAAAAACTATGCAGATATGGGCTACGGTAGAGGCTAAAGGGTTACCGATTACTTTGTTTTATAAAAATAAATAACCTCTATTTTTTCCTGCACAGCCGCGTAAAGCGAAACGCCAGCCGTCGTTCTCCGGGGTCGGCAACACGAGCCTGGTGCTGTCCAAGAGCAACAACCTGTCCAACGCCAACCACAACACCGTGGCCACGCCCAAGCTGTACCCCAAGGCCATCGCGCACGAGTACGACTCCACGCTGCGCCGCCACAGCAACCAGCCGGCCAAGAACAATGATGTAGAGGAGGACAAGTTCTATTGAAGGTGCTCCGGGACTCATAACCCGGGACTGCCTATCCGATACTTGCTCCGGGATTCATACCCCGGGAGTCTCCGAGATTTCTAACCCAGGGCTCCCAATACGGGATTCCTACTCCGTGACTTCCAATCCGGGATTCTCATGCCGAGACTTCTAAGCAGTGACTCCCACTACGAGACTTCTAACTCTGGACTTCCACTCCAGTATACTCGTTTCGGAATTCCCACCACGAGACTCCTGATCAGCGACTCCCACTTAGGCATTTCCACTCTGAGACCGACACCGGGATTCCGGTATCGTTCCGAGACTCCCATCCCGGTACTGACACTCCTAGACTCTGACTCCGGGACTTTAGTATACTCGTTCCGGGACTAATACACTCTTCTATTCCTCCGGGATTACCACTCTGATCTCTTCTAATCTGAAGATTATCCGACGAGTTACACATTACAGACCTTGAGTTATATCCACCACGGGAATCCCGCTTCGGTATTCCCACCCCGGTGATAAACAAGGATAACGCGACGTAGAGGACAAGTTTATTGGCGGGACGCTCGGGGACACCCGTAATAAACGGTTGAGAATTAACTTCGACGCCCGGGGGACTGAGCGATCGAAAAATGTAAGGGCGATTCACACTGCGCGCGTCTACCGCGCGGTTGAAAATTGTGAACGCGCGTTTTAAATTAACTTCGACGCCCGAGGGGCTTAGTGATCGAAAAATGTAAGGGCGATTCACACTGCGCTGGTCTACCGCGCGGTTCAAATTCGTGAATGAAAAAATGAACTTTTTGACATCGGTGAGAAAATATTTTCAATAAATGTACTGAGCGCGGTGACTGTGCGTATTAGATTTGAAAATTAGTGACAATGTTATACTGAGAAATAGCGAAAATACTAAAAGGTAAATAATGGTAAAATATAAACAATGTTTCTTTACCTTTTCTATATCTGATTGGACTTAGAAAATACCACCTGCAAGTGAATCAATACTAAATTATTTAACTTTAGCAGACCTTCTGCTATTCGACGTTCATTTCGATTCAAATACAATATTGCTGTAAAAAACGCCATGTGTTGATGAGGTGCTAGAACAGAAACAAATGCGATGATCATGAACACTTGAATAATGATGACGCTTAGAATAATAATATTCTAAGTGATGACGATTTTGGAAAAAAAATAATTACGAAATATGAAAGGCCGTTGATGTTATATAATATAGAATCGCTTACTATATTCTGCTGGGGAATTTTTTTCTAAAAAAACCGCAACAATAGTTGTGACAGTGTTTTGACGTCAAATATTATGTTTAGAATTTATTTTATTATGCGACTGGTTCGTCATTACAATATACACAAGAGCTTCGAATACTTGCAGTCTGCAATTCCCGAGTATAACCGAAGTTCTGCAGTAAACGTCGGTTATACTCGGGAATTGTCGGAAATTTCTATTAGGTGTGGTGTTTCGACTTCTTGTCGTGTTTTTTGACACGGTCTTTCGTTGTATACAAAGTTGACTTTTTGTAAAATTACAATGAATTTTTTTATTGTTGTAGGCTGTAAAGTTGTATAAAAGATATTAGCAATGACGAGGCTAACATTTACGTGTGATTGAAAAAGGGTCCTTAATAGATTGTAATAGATATGAAAATTAATTGATGAATATTGAATGTTAATTCAGCTTTGTGCCTTTGTATGTTTGGTAACGGTTGCTTATTTAATATAGAAATGTATTTACGATATATGATCCAATGTGGATAGTGAAACAGAGATAGATATGGAGTGACGGCGATGCTAATAGTTAATAGAAAATAAATTGTATTCTCTACTTAATAGGATTATGATTTGCATGCCATTTTAACCGGCAGATTTTTAAAAGTTATATCGTCGTTTCCTATATGCTCATTCTTAGTTGTAGGTATAGATAACGAATCCAGTGCCATGGTCGACAAAATTGTATAAATAGTATTAAGATAGATATAAATATGACATACAATAAAATCTAGATATAACAACATTCAGATAAATATCTTGTGTGATTTTGTTTATCTAGATTTTACAGTATATTAATGTCAGTTATTAGACTTTGTAAATGTTATTTTTGATGATTATATTTCAAAGCCAAGTGCCATGTAAATAAGAAATTAAATTTATATAAATGAAGTATTTTATGGAGCTTAACGTATTAATATATGTAGTACAAACGGCAGTGCCTTCGCTATGTGCGTGCCCTTGACGATAATATAACCTTGCCCTTTCGTGGCCACTTGAATAATATATAATGTAATAGAACTTTGAAGCGGCTATAAGGTTCCGGGCAGATATTAGAGCTGTCCCTTTACATCGGTGTCAGAAGAACTTTCTTGGATAATCATAATTTTACTAAAAATGTTTTTAACACAAAGTCAGAAAGTTAGCAGTATTTTATGCCTATTAAAAATGGCGGTGAGCGAACAAAATGAATGAATTTCTTAAAATTAATACATAATCATACGAAAAGTGGATAAAATAAATCGTCAAGGGCGCTAAAACGATATATCGTATATTTGATATCATTTTATAGCGGTTTTATATTATATTGACCGTTGAATGGAGTTCGACGTTTATTTTGACTCATGTTGAGTCATTGTTGATGTTTATAATGAGCCCGAAAAGTACCAGCTGTGTCTAGTATTGTATATCGATGGTATTAGAGGGGGATAGAAATATATTTGTCATGAAAGTAATAAATAAAGTAAACCAATTGTCATAGAAAGGGCAGATCTTTTAGATCGCACCGAGTAATATTATATATAGAGTTTTATTGAAAGATTCTACAAGCGACTATTACTACTTTTAGTACGATATACTAGTAATAGTAATGAGTGAGAGAGACGACGCTCTACACGACATGTCAAGCACGGTAAGGTGTTACGCTAGTTACTGTTTCACACAATTTCACTCTTCAAATTTTTCATTTCACGCGCGTATGAAGTAAAGTTTGAAAAATAGCAATTCATTTACACATCTTTCAAAAATGCTCACTTTTTCGGGCTCGTTATTTATGTAATATTTTATATTTTCATATAACTAACTATTTACATTACGTGTATATCTATATAAGCTATGCCTATGTACTTATAATGCGGGATCTCACCGGTGCATTTGGCTTCCTATTGTCGTGAGTTTACTCTACTTACACATATCACTTATAAAGAGGATATCAATAGTAATATGCACTTCAAAATTTCGATGTAAAGAACGTATTTCGACATACACCTGGAGGTTACTCCTTAAGAACGGATGATTCTAAAATGAAAGGCGCGTAAGACACGTCACAGTTGTCGGCTTATATGAGTTTTCTCAATTTTTTTGATATCGCGGGCCTTATATCGTTTCTTATGAAGTAACTTCCAAAAAGCGCAAATAAATTAGATCATTGATTTCGTAGCCACAGAACCACAGACAGACAAACATGTCAGTCATAAAACACCAGTTTTTGCATCTGCCCTGCTTTGGGTTATGAAGAAATTAAAAAATAATGAAATTGTGTTCTTTTCAAAAGAATTTGATATGGTGCGAAAACTTAGGGTCTACCCCCAATTATCGTTATGCGGTGCGTTTTTATTTAATTTAAAAATTTCGTAATAAAAAGGAAGCATAAATAAAAAAATATTCTCATATTATCTTGCCCAACGTGTTATAACCCTTAGTTTAACTATAGTTTATGTTCGAAGTGCACTTTAGAGGCTGTCTCAACACAACTCACCGATAGAGAGATGTTTTAACGATCTGTTGATTCCTTATTCATTCCTTTTCTAAATATTGTTTTAAGTATGTTGTTAAGATACAATAATAAAGACTGTCTTATAAATATGTTTTTTTATTTTATTTCTTTAATTATGTTAAACGGGAAGTAATAAAGCACAAGTAAGACCTTGGGTGTCACGAAATTTTTGGATGTAGTAAGAAGTAGTGGCATGCTTCATGTACATGGGCCGGCTCGACCGGGGAGGTTACACGCCGACATAAAGTGTCAGCTTTGCTGTCGCAATTCGTGCGCTGCGTTTCAGGTGGCCCATGGAGGGGAAAACTGCGACGAGGGTACGCATCTGCAAAACCTTTATGCGGGCGCCAGTAGACATAATAAGGCCCTGACTGCTCGTTTGCCCCTATACTATAAAGAAATATGTGAGTGTTTGCGTCAAATGCTTAACGCTGCGAAACCCGCTGTGGTGTGTCGTTAGCCTAATGTTTTTGTATAATATTGATCGTAGCACGTTTATGTAGCGTCGCCGCCGCGAGCCGTGTGGCTTTCAGAATGCAGCCGAATTGGATCAGCGTTTAGCTTGTGAGGTACGCGGTGAGTGCGGTCAGATTCAATCTCGGTAAGTTAGGAAGTTGGGTTGTTGCAATCTTAGCAGATTGCAACTAACCAGCATCATATAGAGGATGGGTACATCTATACATATAATAAAACTAGAAGATTTTTGAATCTGTCTGTTGTAAGACCTTCACGCAAAAACTACAGGAGGGATTTTGATAAAACTTTTCTTATATGTATAGTCTTCTGTGACATATAAGCTATATAATTAATTTTATTTACACTAATGTTGTAACATTCTACTTATGTTACCAATACTTGACTTATAATGACTACTTTTTTTTTTAGCTCAGACAACAAAAAACTCAATTTAAGCAATTTGACATGATGTTATAATATCCAAATCGATATCGTAAAATCTCACTATAACACTGTGTGAGAGCGAGAGGGAGAGATATTGGTGAGAGAGACGTATGTCAAAATCCTTAACAGCGCGCACTCGCTCCTGATTGGCCCAGTGTGTGCTGCAGCTGCGCTCTCATTGGTTAGATTTTGATGGCGACAAATTCACTGCACTGCACAATGTTTTATTAATTGATTAATTCTATTAGTCAGTATTAGCGAAAATCAAATAGTTTTAGAATTAATATTATAAAATAAATACATATTATTATATAAAAGTTGAACAGACGAGATACTGTAAAGTTAAATATTACAAAATATTGATATATTGTATTAGAGTAAACAACAAAGTTTTGTGTTTAATATTAAGTATAACAACTTGAATATGTTTTAGCAAGTTTTAGTGTTAATACCGGTGTGGACAAGTGTTATTAAGATAATCTTAATGTTTGTACCATAACTTAATCAAGTGTTTGTGTCCTGTGGAAGAGCGGAGAATCCCACTACAGGTATTTATTTACTTAAAGGGTTTTCTCCAAACATTGTATTAGGCATTTAAGTTTTGCTCAAAGAAATAAATAACTTATTATTATTGTTATTATTAGTGAAGATAAAGTAGTGTATGCAACTGCATATAACACGGGTATTAAAACACTTGTTAACTATTTTGAAACTCGCTTTCGCTCGTTTCAAAAAATCCACTCGTGTTTTAATACCCTTCATTATATGACAGTTGCATAAACTACTATTTTCTTTCTATTTTTTTTATTTTATTGTATCATCAATATATAATGCTGCAGTCGGTATCTCGACTTGAAATGCACTATAATTGTGGGGTAAAGTAACAGGTTGTAAATTCGGCCACATAACATTACACGTTACCATGACAACATATTTTCTAATAACGTCTGTGGGGTCAGCTAGTATAGTATACATATATGCTTAAGTTTGTAAGGCGTGAATGCATGTTCGTTACAACTGGAGTATTAATTACTACAATAAATGTCTGCTTGTTTGCCCCATTATACTTTAAAATGCCAACTGGAATTCACCAGTAACACGTTATTTTGTATTCCCAGAAGAAGTCAACATTTGCAAAGAGTTACAGCCACGAAATGAAAAATCCATTTGTATAAATCATTACGTGTCCAAACTTCTTGATACTTTAAGATATATGAGCATTTCATATTTATACACCTGCTACACACATTAGGGAATAGGCGTGGAGATGTGTTGCGTATGTTGCACACATGCTTAAGTGGGACATATTACTAGTACCTTGAAAATTGGCGTTAAAAAGAATTAAGTTTATTCGCTTTGGCCCAATATGCGGTAGCCAATTTTGCATGCTGTCATGGTAAGTATGACTTATGATTATGACAAAATATGCGAAGGACCGACGGCGTAACATGCTCTCCACAAGAGGCTGTAAAACCGCCAACTTCCTGACTGGACTGATATTAGAAATTTAAAAATCCCGATAACACTATGGATCGACCCGGGATTCGAACCCGGAACCTCAGGACTGTGGTTAAACATACTTTACCACTAGAACACGAGCCAATGAATAATTAATAGATATTACAGATATTAGATACAGTATTTTTTTATTTTTTTTTTAATTGGTTGTAAAGTTTTTTTTTTTTTTCATTATTATCTATATATATTTGGCCCCGTTCGCTAGCCCAGCTTTCCGCATTGTCGTTTTTGCAAAATCCAGGAAAATCTCTCCTCTTTTATCATTTTTCATTATATTTGGGATGTTGTCTGCATTTAGGCAGCCGATACAGTATTAGATATTGCTGATTTTAGATATCATCTTATTATGATTAGATTGAGATACATCTTACATTATGTTAATATAATAATAAATAAATATGAAGTGGGTGTAGCCGTTGGGAACATGATATCGTGTGGGTGTACTAGTACCTAGTAGGTGGGTAGTAGGTAGTAATTAGTAGTAGGTGAGTGTAGTCAGTAACTAGATATAATAGTTATTTATATAACAGGTAATGTAATGAGTTAATGAGCTAGTGTGTTTGAACGGGAGGAGCGGTGTAAGTTAAACTATATTTATACACTGTAAACGGGACTTATCTATACATATATATAAAACTCAAACTCAAACATCTATCAACGCACAGCCCAAACCACTAGACGGATCAAGCTGAAATTTGGCATCCAGGTAGATGTTACGACGTAGGCATCCGCTAAGAAAGGATTTTTAGAAATTCAACCCCTAAGGGGGTGAAATAGGGTGTTGAAGTTTATATGGATTTCGCGGTTGAAACCGCGGGGCACAGCTAGTCACGTTATAAAATCGGAGTAGTCTCTACTCGTGACCACGGCCGTTGCATTACTGCCGAAACGTCGAGAATCGAGGTACATACTACGATTTTATAACGCGATCAAGTCCCGTTTACAGTATATTAATATGAATACAAATCGTGAAAGCTTAAAACAATTTAAGTTAAATTACTTAAAGATGTTTTTATATAAGATTATGGCAAGAGGTAGTGCCATACTGCATGCTTGCATGCAGTCGAATTGGGCCGGCACGACCGGGGAGGTACCTCTCGCTTACACGAGACCGGCGTGAAGTGACAGCTGTGCTGTCGCGTTTCGTGCGGTGTGTAAGTAGCCGGTGGTCCATGGAGGTGGGAGGAGAAAGGAGGGCAGCGCATCTGTATAGCTTCTATGCGGATGTTTGTGGGCGTCGGTAGTCATGAAAGTGGCTCCGGCTGCTCGTTTGCCCCTCTTATATCATAAAAAAAAAGATAAAGTTTGAAACTATATTATTAACTATTGTAACTAAATTATTAACTATTGTATGCTCGGTGTTTCATTTTTATATAGTATAGGTACGGTGGAAAACGATCAGTAATAGTTTTCTAATAACCGCGCTCGTGGTTCAATAAGTAATAATGAAACTAAACTGGTATAAGGCCTGGCAAATAAACTCATCCGCGTGCGACTACGGATCGGTCATCATCAAAACCACCAACAACGGCTCATTTATACCCTCATACTATAAAAAAAACCAGGCCAAGTGCGAGTCGGACTCGCACACCGAGGGTTCCGTAGGAACGGGAGGTATGAATAAAATAGACGTTGAGAAAATTACACTTCCGTGCGACAAGTTGACAAACTTATATATGCGGGTGCTTGCATACATTTAGTATGAAACGAACTACATGCATAAGTTGGTATTGATTTTTCCAGTAATATAAATTATATTTACAAATTTTTAGATTTATTTCCTTTATGTATACTGTAAGGTCTTACTTCTTGCCAAATTTCAGATTTCTAGCTCAACGGGAAGTACCCTATAGGTTTTCGAAAAAGTGCGTTTTCATACAAAATTTATGCGTAAATGGCTATAACTTTTTTGCGTTATCTTAGAAGTGTGATTTTTTCAAGGCATCAAGACGTAACTGACTTCCGTATTTGACAATTTCAGCTTAATCCCTTCACGCGATTTAGAGAAAAAGTTCTTGACAGACGTACATACAGACGGACAACAAAGCGATCCTATAAGGGTTCCGTTTTTTCTCTTTGAGACACGGAACCCTAAAAACTACAATATATACTGCACAGGAGTTTATTACTAATTTGCATTCTCTGCAGTCAAAAAATAACAAAAACAAAACATATTGTAATCCCGTTTCATCTAAGACAATGTTTCCAGACATATTTACGTGGGCGCTAACTGTACGTTATCAAGTCTAGCTTTTGCTTGTCTAGACCGCCCTTCGCCTGAACCCTTCAGCTAGACGTTTTTGGCACTTATTCTATAAGCTTGCTTTTTATACTTAATATATTATAAGCTCGTGTTGTTGTATGTTATATAACAAATACAATAATGAAAATATTTTTATCCAAAATAGAATTAAAAAAAAATATTTTTGATCTCGACAATAATTATATCTACTACTGCACCGGTTCAACCCTAGCTTTGTCCTGAGAAGAACCGGCGAAACAAACTCCTCACTCCCATGAATTCCTGAAAGATCTATAAATTTAAAAGTACAAATACCCAAGTAAAATCCCCTAAGTAAAATGTTTAGTCGGAGCCGGGAATCGAACCACGGCGCAGTGGTGGAACAACGGATAATATATTTAATATTCTTCATATTTTAAGAAATAAATATTTAAGATTTGTATTATAGAAACTGATATTATACACATATCCACGACCTAGACGGACTCGAACCCACAACTGAGCCAATCGGCAGTCCATTGATGATTATAATATATTTTAGATTCTAGATTTAAAATCTATGTATTTTCTAAAACTCAAAGGTGACTGACATAGTGATCTATCAACGCACAGCCCAAACCACTGGACGGATCGGGCTGAAATTTGGCATGTTTTGACGTAGGCATCCGGTAAGAAAGGATTTTTTGAACTTCAACCCCTAAGGGGGTGAAATGGGCTGTTGAAGTTTATATGAATTTCTTAGAAATTAAACGCAGTAAATCGCGGGGAATAACTAGTATATAACAAGTATTCAAATACTTGTTTGAGTAGTAGATCCGACATAAATTAAATCCAAACACAAACAGCAAATAAAACGCAAACGAAATTACTCGTCGCGATAATTCGATGCTGAGCTCTTCAATATTCATTTATTTGGATTTAATTTACTTTACCGCGGTAAATATATTTTAGGTAAATAATTTTACAGCATTTGCATTTATATAGAGGAGGGTCCTGGAAATTGGTTTTGCCTGACTAGCTGGTTAATGACTATTACCCGCAACGGGCCA
>LUGF01059951.1:111154-126816 GCA_001625245.1 Calycopis cecrops
TTTTTTTTTTTTTTATGATATAGGAGGGCAAACGAGCAGCCGGAGCCATTTTCATGACTACCGACGCCCACAAACATCCGCACAGAGGCTATACAGATGCGCTGCCCTTCTTTCTCCTCCCACCTCCATGGGTTACGGGCTACTTACACACCGCACGAAACGCGACAGCACAGCCGTCACTTTACGCCAGTCTCGTGTAAGCGAGAGGTACCTCCCCGGTCGTGCCGGCCCAATTCGACTGCATGCAAGCATGCAGTGTGGCACTACCTCTTACACTGAAAACAAAAGACAATAATGGCTTGTCGTTGATGACGATGAAATATCTATTCTTAAAGCTCCATTTTTGCTATTATTGCTATGCATCAAGAATTATTTTTCATGTTTCTGTCAGTTGGTTTACAGGTTTAGTTTTTGGTCACCGGTCAAAAGTTTCAGATTTGGTTTAGAATCGATAATACATATGATTTATGAAATAAAACAAGAAAAATAAAAAATAATATATTTTTGTCCCGTACGAAAATAAATACCGTGTGGGTAACATAATTGATCATAGCCGCGGTGCGGCGCGCGGCGACCTCACTCAGTGGATACGAAACACAATCGGCTGTTGAGGTCAACACACTCTTCGGGTGCTAATGCGCGTAGGTATATTTACGGACCGTTTCAAATCGATGTTTATGTAACAAAATATTACAAATAAGACGATAAAATTAAAACACACCCTTGAAATGATGTTTATTTCCTTATTTTTAAATATGGCCGGTGATCAAAAACTAACCCTGTATATTATACTAGCTGCGCCCCTCGGTTTCACCCGCGTAAATTTCGATCCCATGGAAAATAGAAAATCAACGCATGGCGTCCCACAGGAAAATTTTTTCGGGATAAAACTATACTATGTGTTAATCCAAGTTACTCTCTACGTGTGTGCCAAATTTCATGAAAATCGGTTCAGCAGTCACACAACAATCAAACAAACAAACTTTCGCCTTTATAATATTAATACGATATCTGTGTAATGTGAACTGTGGTTTTAGTGTGAAACTGTGAAAGCACAAAATTTCGCTATAATAACATTAGTAAGTTTAGGATTTTCACACGTTTTTCTAGTCATATTTCTCAATGTTAATGCTGCAAATAATATTAGTGTAGGATTTTACGTTCGTATAATGGGTAGGTTGGTTGGCTTGATCTATTGAAATCAGTAGAGAAAGGTGTTAAGTAGTTTGTGTGGTTTGTCACACCTGATAGTGGTGGCAGGTAATGCCAACATAATAGAAGTATCGGTGATCACAAAATCTCTTTTTCTCTCTTTCTCGCTTTCTCTTTCTCTCAATTTTTCTCTGTACAAACTAAAACTAGTGATGATCAATATGAGCAGTCTTCTCCGACTATTTATAAGATACTCGCGTCACAATGTTAGTCACCATACTCCAATACGGCTCGACCGATTCTCACGAAAATTTGTGTGATTATCGGATAGGTCTTAGAACCGACCAATTATTTTTAATGTCGATATTTCCACGGGATCGAAACTAGCGCGTGAAACCGCGGAGCGCAGCTAGTATTAATGTAATATTACCAATATCCTAAAAGCCTTTTCCTGCCAAAGGCACGTTTTAAATATCTAATGGATTTTATCATCAATATAGTTCGATGGCAACACTCCAACTGTAAATAACAAGCAGAGTAACGGTCGTGGAGTGGTAAGTAATACAATGATAGCATCGCCCTCACCACCGAGGAAGTAGGAGGACATTGTAGTAAAAGAGAGAAGAAGAAGGAGCATGACATCCTTCCCTTAGATGGGCCAAAGGAAACTTACGACCCGCGCGAAACGCAACAGCATACCTGTTATTTCACGTTGGCGCTATGTCAGCGATGGGTATTTCTATCATATCCGGTGCATCTTCGAAAGAGGTAGTGCCACACTGCATGCTTGCATGCAGCCGAATTGGACCGGCACGACCGGGGAGGTACCTCTCGCTTACACGAGACCGGCGTAAAGTGACAGCTGTGCTGTCGCGTTTCGTGCGATATGTTAGTAGCCGGTGGCCCATGGAGGTGGGGGGAGAAAGGAAGGCAGCGCATCTGTATAGCCTCTATGCGGATGTCTATGAGCGTCGGTAATCATGAAAATGGCTCCGACTGCTCGTTTGGCCCCTATATTATAAAAAAAAACTTTGATTAACATAGACATTTTTATCGCAAAAAATGTTTCTATGGGGCATCCCATGGGATGATTTTCTATTTTCCACGGGATCGAAATTTACGCGGGTGAAACCGCGGGGCGAAGCTAGTATTGCATAAAGATACTTCAATTCTATTCTATTTATGCTCAAACTATTTACCGACAAGCTAGCGCCTATAAAATCCAGACTTTTCTCTGTATAGGACGTGTGGGCGGAGATTTTGTTGCCTCCAGGAGTGACGTCACGTTGGCCGAGCCGAGTATCGCATATCCGAGAGGCGGTTGTGACGCACGTGTCTTATTTAAACTGAACTTATTCTGCTTATATTATCATTTTCATCATCATTATTTTTAATTTTTTTATATATTATGTAGATTCGTTAAACCACGTTAGCCTAGCCCCGTGCTAAGTACCGTAAGGACTTGTGTTACGGGTACTAGACAACGGACATAAAAATATGTCTTACAAATTTAAGAAATGTTATATATTTAAGATTTTTATTGTAAGAATACATTTAATACATAGATATCCATGACCTAGGCGGGATTCGAACCCGCGCCCCCTGACGCAACATGCTCCGCATATCCGATCTCTGTGCCACTGCACTGGTCACATTTATTCACCCGCTGAGCTGTTGGTAGTTAAAATTGCTTTTTCTTGTTAGTGTATAATCAATAATACCTACAACCTGGGAATCTTCAAATCGAGGGTGAATAGGTACCTTCTAGGCAAGCGTGCTCCATCGTCGGCCGAGTCTACATTTGCCACCAGGTGAGGCCGGCCAAAGGCAAGCCTATGTATTATAAAAAAATAAATAAAAATAACTTTGACACTTTATTATAAACATACTAGCATATCTAGTCGACATCTACTGAAGTTTGAAAGATCTATATTGGTAACACACTGGATATAGTGTCAACTGTGGTCCCTTTGAATATCCGTCTGGTCCCTATGGGAATATTCCACCTTGCCCCAGCACTCAAGCCTAGACGAAAACCGGGGTCAAACCGCGGGGCACAGCTCTATAAGCCCGGTCGTGTTGTGTGTGATATCTTATCTTCAACTGCCGTTATAAAATTTAATTTTAAAATATACGAGACAATATTTCTTAATAAGCAGTGTCACGCTAGTAAGAGGTAGTGCCACGCTGCATGCGTGCAGGTCGTGCAGGCACGACCGGGGAGGTACCTCTCGCTTACTAGAGATCGCCGTAAAGTGACAGCTGTCGCGTTTCGTGCGGTGAGTGAGTGAGTTGGTGTAGGGTAGTGGAGGAAATCCCCTCGCACCTCCGCATCGAAGACGGCGCATGAGAGAGCGTCGTCGTGCCTCGTCGGGCCTCTCCTTCGCGGCGGTGAGTGGCTGACGCAGGCGCGGGGGCGTCTGCGTCTGCTATTAAGCTCACCCGGTGGTGAGGAAGCGGTCGTTCATTACGACCGCTTCCAGGCCCCCTCTACGTTTTAGAGAGGGGAACGTGCTGCCCGCGAAGCGCGGGCATCGCCGGCGGGGTACTGGTCGAAAAGGCTGCTCCGGTCTCCCAGAACCCCTCCAAATTACGGCGACGCCGGAAGTTTTTTTTTAGTGGGTATTCCGGGAGCTTCACTCCCGGCGAGCCCCACATACCCCACATCGCCCCCCTGCGGTTTGGGGATGCGTAAATGCAATTTCCCCAAGGTCAACAATAAAAAAAAGGGTAGTGGAGGAAGGTGGTCAACGCATCTGTTTGACATCTAAACGGATGTCTATGGGCGTCGGTAGTCCGAGTAAATTACTCCGAGTGCTTTTTTACCCCGTTATACCATAAAAATACTAGTTTTCTAAATGCGAGAAGTTATACACAGATTTACAAAAGAACCCCATTGCCGCGCTTGTGTTTTATCGCCGAGGGAACAAAGACCTCACACACGAGCTACCTACAATCTACATTCTTATTTTATTTTATATACTAGCTGCGCTTCGCGGATTCATAAGTGTGAGTTTCCATCCCGTTTAAATATCGAGATGAGAATTTTTACTGGGTTAGTTCTTGGTCACCGGCCAAATTTTCAGATTTGGTTCAGAATCGATAATACATTTGATTTATGAAATAAAACATATTAAAAAAATAATTAGATACAATTACTTTGTCCCATGTTGTCAAACATATTTCTTGGTCGCCACGTGCATCACACTCGCGACTCACGGTAGGCCGACGTCGCTGACCTTGAAGTCGATACATTTCGTGTAATAACGACAATTCGATGAATTTTTGAGGACCATTTCAAATCGACTTTTATGGAATAAAATATTACTATTAGACGATAAAGAATAACGGCAGAATTGTATGGGACTCCCGTATCGCAAATTCATAAGCAATTCATAAGCATGTAAGTGCTTAAAGTAGTATGTATTTGGTACATTATATCACCGATAACCACACTTTCAATTATCAAACATTTAGATGTTAGCATTCATAAGTTATTAATGTTTTTAATTTACTTTGTAAATTCATTTCTCAGGCATTTGATTGACAGCTTTGACACTTACAGATAATGACATATGATTTGATCTATGATAGTTGTCAATATCAATTGTTGCCATGTCAAATAATTGTGAACAAATGATCTTTAAAATAGTTTTTTGCATAATCCATGCTTAAACAAATGGAAGTATTGTATTTTAATTATTAAAAATACTCATAAATACAGGCAAAAAAATCTAAATAACTAAACACTTAATAATAGCCTATATAATAGCTTTTTTCCAATATTTTTTTATTTTACATATGGCAAGTTTTGAAAAAACAATAAAAAAGCCTTTTTACGAACTTTTAAAATTAAAATAATTAATTCTACATATTTAGATTTACTTACTTTATACGTGTAACAAATTTAATGACGATACATTAAAAACATAATTTCAAAATAAGCGATACTGATCTTGCCGTTTTTCTTTAAAACACACTCTTGGAATGATGTCTACTTCCTGATTTTAAAAGGCCGGTGACCAAAAAATAACCCTGTATATATGTATATATATATAACATATAGTAACTGCGCTCCGCGGTTTCATCCGTGCAAGTTTGTGTCCTGTGGAAATAGTAGCGGAAAAAATAATGTTGTTAATAATAATGTTGCGAAAAATAGATGGCCGATTATCAGACCTATCCGATATGGGCCAAAACTTCATGAGAATTGGCCGAGCCGTTTCAGAGGAGTATGGTAACTAACATTGTGACACGAGAATTTTATATGTATATATAGAGACTAGCTGTGCTACGCGGCTTCATCCGTGTGAGTTTCTATCCCGTGGAAATATCGAGACGAAACAAAATTTCATGAGAATCAGTCAAGCCATGTCGGATAAGTATGGTGTATTGTGACACGGGAATTTTATACATATAGAGATATAGCTAGCTGCGCTCTGCGGATTCATCCACGTGAAAATGGACCAAAGTTTCATGAGAATCGGTCCAGCCGAATCGGGGGAGTATGTTAACTAACACTGTGACACGAGAATTTTATATATATAGAGACTAGGTGTGCTCTGCGGCTTCATCTGCGTGAGTTTCTATCTCGTGGAAATATTGAGACGAAACAAAATTTCATGAGAATCAGTCAAGTCATATCGGATAAGTATGGTGTATTGTGACACGGGAATTTTTACATATAGAGTTATAGCTAGCTGCGCTTCGCGGATTTATCCACGTAAGTTTCTCTCCCGTGAAAATAGACCAAAATTTTACGAGAGTCGGTCCAGCCGTATCGGAGGAGTATGGTGACTAACATTGTGACACGAGAATTTTATATTTTAGGTTGTATACACATGTTTTGTACAAGGCTGTGGTATATGGAGGTTTCAGGGGAGAACAAGACTGACGCACCAGGAACAGATTTATCCGGGGCTGGCTGACGGCGTCGAGTCTTCGTAACTGGCGGAAGCAGGGCAATTAGTGTGTAAATATACTCTGTACCCTCTGCCCGCCCTAATGGGAAATGTGTTGTATTTACCACACCTAGTAAGAGGTAAGTGAGAGGTATTGCCACGCTGCATGCATGAATGTAGCCGAATTGGGCCGGCACGACCGGGGTATCTCTTACATTAAACTGGCGTAAAGTGACAGCTGTGCTGTCGCGTTTTGTGCGGTGTGTAAGTAGCCGGTGGCCCGTGGAGGGCGGAGGAGGGAGGAACACAAATAACCTCGCATGTTGTCATGTAAATGGGTCCAACTCCTCGTCTGCCCCCTTATACTATATAAAAAACATACATTTTCACAAACTTTCGTATGTAGGACATCCTTATCACTACAGCTGTACATGTCTCTCATCCGTGGACTCAAAGCCTCGGGGTCAGTTCGCCGGAAATTCTATTCGGTGCCTGTCCGAGCCCCTTAGAGCTTTTACAAAAAGATAATACGAATATTGGGTCAAAATAAATTAAAAGTTTCAAAGAAAGAGTTTTTGTGTAATAACTACCTGTGCCCCGCGGTTTCACCCGCGTCTAATCTCTAAGAAATCCATATAAACTTCAACACCTTATTTCACCCCCTTAGGGGTTGAATTTTAAAAAATCCTTTCTTATCGGATGACTACGTCACAACATCTACCTGCATGCCAAATTTCAGCCCGATCCGTCCAGTGGTTTGGGCTGTGCGTTGATATATGACTGTCACTTTTGAGTTTTATATATTATATAGATTATAACTAGATCGCCATTTTGTAGTTTCTTTACGGGTTTAAGCACGTTAAGTATTTATTGAAAGTAGTAGCGAAAACATACTATTACTCGACGTTTCGGCCATGTTATACCCGTATTATCACGATCGTCCTTTATCGCTCTGATGGAATCACTTTCTGTAGTTTTAAATAGGAATTTAAAGGAAAGCTTAGTTAAACGTTTGCCATGGAAAAATCGATACTGCTCTAGTGATGTTCCACTAAAATATTTAAGAGTCGGAAACGTACGATGGTGAGGGATCGAAATGACCTTTATTAATAAACGCTTAAGGGTCAACATAGCTGCAATGCAGCAAATACATATATTGCAATGTACTTTTATTAAATAATATACTTTAATTTAATAAAAAGTGGAAACAGTATAAAAAAGTATATTATTTAATAAAAGTATAAAATTAATTTCCATCGAGAAGTAACAATACATTCCATCAACTACATATCTTACAATGGTATAATTATAGTAATATTATGGTCTGAATTTGCTTAATTTGGTTGCTAAGTTGAATAATAATTAATCTTCTTATCCTATTTTCCCTTATCTCTTTTTATCCTTATAAAAACCTCATAATAATCTGACTATTATGAGGTTTTTCATCTGAAAGTTAGTGATTATAATCACTAACTTTGAGATGAAAAACCTTAAACCAATCTGCTTATAATACATTTAATGGGCCCAGTCAGTCGCCTTATCAAATCGAATCTAACCTGAAACGTCTAAATCCATCCAAGACGAAAAAATTATAGCTGGGTCTCATTTCGAGTGTAAGTATCCGGTGGGCCACTTCCGTATAAACTCTATGCGGATATTTATGGGCGTCAGTTGTCATGAAGAAAATGTCTCCACTATAAGAAAAACAAAGACTTGACATAGAGCAGCACATCACGGTACACGTAGTCGACTTATAACTTTATACGTGTATTGTAGAAGACACTTTATGTATTTGTCGGCAGCTGCGCTCGCTTGGTTCACTTGTATGTTTCGTTTCCTATTCTCACTATTGATGTCTCTACAATATGGCACTCTTGGACACTAGCCTTATCCCGCGGTTTCACCTGCGTAAAAAAAAAATATTTTTTTTTTTAAATTTGGAATTTGTCGAAATATATGTCACGAAAATAAATAAAATGTTCTTTTCGGCGAAACCGCGTTACACCGCTAGTAAAGTACATATTAAAGTTTGTATGTATGTTTGTTATTCTTTCACATAAAAGCAACTAATCGTATTTGTATGAAATTGAACACAAAGTATATCACAGGTATCCTACTAATATTATAAATGCGAAAGTTTGTATGTTTGTTTGTTTGTTACTCCTTCACGCAAAAATAGCTGAACCGAAAAAAAAATCATGAAATTTGGCACACATATAGAGGGTAACTTGGATTGGACACAGGATAGTTTTTATCCTAAATGTTCCTTTGGGATGCCATGGGATGACTTTCTATTTTCCCAGTGAAACTGCGAGGCTCAGCGAGTTAATCATATGTTACTACACATTTTAGGTAACATACTGAAACTACTATTATACGTTTAGTTTTACAGACAGTTACAGTTAGCCTTCATCATTTTGTTTCGATATTATGGAAGATGACAAAAAGATCTTTTGTTCAAAGAGAGCTCCTGTGTTTCTTTCCTCAAAGGTGTCACTGGAAATTAGTCAACTGCACAAAACGCGACAAAACAGCTATTAGGTTTTGCGGTATCAAGAGGTACTCCTTCTGGCCTTATTTTTTTATGATATAGGGGGCAAACGAGCAGGTAAATTGTTTTAAGCTTTCACGATTTGTATTCATATTTGTATACTGTAAACGGGACTTAATCGCGTTATAAAATCGAAGTATTTACCTCGACTCTCGACGTTTCGGCCGCAATGCAACGGCCGTGGTCACGAGTAGACTCCGCGGCCGAAACGTTGAGAGTGGAGGTAAATACTTCGATTTTATAAAAACGCGATTAAGTCCCGTTTACAGTATACAAAAACGAGCAGGTGTTTAGTTACTACCGCCCATAGACATCCGCAAATTTAGATGTCTTGCAGACGCGTTGCCGGCCTGCATTTAATAGCATAGCACTACCTCTTGCTAAGCGAGCTGATAATTAGATCAGGTGGGAGGGCACTGCGCAATATCGACCTCTATGTTATAACGTTATTACCCTCCCTGCGATCCTCGCTACCTATTACTTATTTTGAGATATTAGTTCTGTCAAATTGTTGAAGGTTAATTTGATTTGCTGTGAAAAATGAAAGAGTTATACGTATCTAAACGTATAATCACATCTTTTTAGTAAGAGGTAGTGCCACGCTGCATGCACGTAGCCGAATTGGGCCGCCCGAGGAGGTACCTCTCGCTTACACGAGACCGGCGTAAAGTGACGGCTGTGCTGTCGCGTTTCGTGCGGTGTGTAAGTAGCCGGCTACCTGTGGGAGGAGAAAGGAGGGCGGCATTGTATAGCCTCTATGCGAAAGTCTATGGCAAAGATAGGATTAGGGTTAAACCGGTGATAGATGATGTTGACGTTCATAAAGTAATTTTTATATATTATATTATATATTTTGAATAAAACATTTTCATTACATTTAAGTTAGTAATCTATGGAATATCTGCACCGAATACGATGTTTTCACTAAGTTTTCACTAAATTATAGATAATTTTATAGAGTTGGTCATGTGTGCCGTTCTATTATTCATTTTATTTATATAACTAGCAATCTGGCCCAGTTATTTACGGGCGAAGCCAGCTCACTAGTTTGTAATCGATACGTAAAACTTACCTGTACCTCAATATATACATAAGCTGATCATAAAGTTATAGATATCTCTTCCTCAGTCGTAGTCTTCGTTACTGATGGACGGGTCTCTTGGAAAGCCTTTAAAGTAGAGCTGGGTGGAGGCGGCTAGTCAACATCTCCTGTCGAGTAGTCGCCTCCACCCAGCTCTATCCTCAGCTCGTCTTGTAACGGATGATTTTTGCCTGCTACTGATTAAAAAAAAAAGAAGAAGACAAACGTCAAGTTGTGTCAATCTATGACTTTTTTTTCCGCTTTGAAGGATGGCCGGTGATGTGTTCCTATTTGGAGGGCTAGTTAATTAATAGTTCACTCATATGGAGTAATTTAATTAAATATAAATATTATTAATAAATAATGGTCATATATTGGAAAGGGTACGTATTGGATGTATTTCTTTAATTCACTAATATGAACACGTCACATGTCATTTTGTGGTTAGCGTCATTGTAAAACTTTGTTAAAATTCATCTTATTATCAATCTTTAGTTATTGCATATCATAGAACATTTTAAACTAAATTCTTGATGTAATAGTAGATTACTGCCACGTGCTATGTTGATGATTAACTTGTAACATATGTTATATTTCTTTTCAGAGTGTAACTCCTTCCTTTATTTAGTTTAAATTCCTTATACGATTTAAGAAACCTTGGTATGCCACCATTCAATTTAAGACATAATAAATAAATAATAATCTGTGTAAGATTTCAACGTGGCAATATTGGATTTTACATTGTCACAGTTGTGACCTAGGTTTTTTTGTACCTTTGGAACTATACAAACAGTCAATATGGGATAAACCTCATTCCAACATATTAAGGACGATGACTGGGCTGGTACAATATAAGAACTAATAGAATTGATGAACTTAAGAAGTATTATAAACTTTGTTCGAGCCGTTCCTGTAATTTCTCATCTGCAGCTGAGTGGAATTTACTTTATTTAATTATTAAGAATATAGTATATCTGATTCAAAAGTATATATAAATATATAGATTTTGTTGCATCCTAAGAGCTTTATACTTGTAACCGCCTCAGACATAATCTATAGTGATCTAAATCAAATAACTCACACCCTTGAGACTTTGTTTAAATTAAGTAAGTTAAGTTGTAACAAATTGTAATTGAGGTCATTGAACTGGGAGTTGCCATTTTCCTAAATATTTAATATATGGTCCATTTATAATCTGGTTTTACTTATATCTCCCTTAGATTAGCTACATATAACCTTAATTTTAATAGTCTTAAATTATTCTTAATGAACCTTGATTCTAATAAACATCAAATTTACATTGTAACATTTATTAATAAATATTAAAGATAAATATAACAGATAGTAAAATAAACATTATTACAAAGTCAATAAATAGTAACAAATTAAACCACCCAATTTAACTGTATCAGTCTCACGGCCGCGCTGTGAGTCCTGTTATGGCGCTGATTTGGCCAAACCAGCGGGTTGGTATTCACTTTCATGTTCTTTTCCCCTCGATGTTGCTTAATATAATCAGTTTCTCAAGGTCACCGGGTTGGCAATGTGACCAAAATAACTAAGGGCTTGATGGTAACAGATCGTAGACGGCTGTCTCTGCTCTTGTTTGTATCAGCTGGTCAATAAAGGGCTTAAATATTTAGAAAGGTTTTTATTATATACTTGTATGTGATTTTTATATAGTAGGTATCAGGAGGCAAACAAGCAGACGAAACCTTTTTATGACTGGGTCATAGCCCCAATGGGTCAGCGAAAACTCAAAACCTCATGATAGCGACTCTGTCAGTTTACAACCCTATCTGGCTGCAAGAGCGAATGGCACTACCGCTAACGTGATAATGATGATGAATCCCTAAAGCTGGTAATTGTATAAAAATACGTAGACGTGTGAACCGTGAAATTTCGGATACGCGATACGTCTCATTGATCAGACTTCCTCCCGTAGGCCGCTACGACAGTCGAGCTACGGCCGTAGCGCGCTACGCTCGTAGCACCGCGTACTAACATGATATAGTGGTAGTGGTGTTTAAAGTTTGTGACCTGAATACATTTTAAAGTAAGTTGTTTTAAATTTTAAAGGTCAATGCCCCGTGTACATATGCCATATTTAAAGAGTTTTTTTAATATAGTTTTCATTATTCGAGCTTAGTTTTATGTCTTTTAAGAATTTAATTGAAGTTGTGTGTTCGTGAGTGTATATATTTGTATTTACGGAACCTTATTCTGTAAGGCTTATATTAAGGTTGTGTTTTGTCATACTTTATTAAAAAAAAATAAAAATTCTTTATGAAAGAAAATGTCTTAGCATTGAAATTTTTGAAAACAATTTGGAACTTCATTCGAACTCAGTGATGATTATTTTCTATTATTATTTGTTGCAAATAGAAATAGGAAAGATAGAGATAGATTGAGTGATATGATGGTTCCTTCTAAAACTCTTGGGTTTAGCTTAAAAAATAATACATTTTATTATTTATTTTATTTTGTTTCGAAAACGAACAATTATAGCACTTAAAATTCAACATTTGTAAAAATATAGAAACACATTTTAACTTTCCATTATTGACAAGAACATTTAAAAAATAACGATTTTTATAATTAAATGTCATATATTAAAATTTAGATTAAACTTATTAAAAAAAACAGTTCAAAAATTATAGTTGTTTAAAGTTATTCTATTTCACGTTTGAAGTGATTAATTTTATCAAGCATTTCGTCTAATTTCTGACCATTTATAAAATTAACTTGAAAAAAAATTACAAGACATTATCAAAAATGTATTGAGAGTAAACAGTCAGTATACCGATTTCCTTAAATGAAATGAAAATGAAAAGTTTTTATTCAAAATAGAATTACAGGAATTAGTTTTCGAACTCTAAGTGATATATTAGAAGCTTGTTGGTAAATTGTACGAATGCAATGGCTCGCTTTTGCAGCACGAAAATAGTATTTAAGGCTGCAGCGTTTCCCCACAACAGTATGCGTAAGACATAATACTATGAAAGTAAGTAGTATAAACTAAGCAGTAAAAATAATTTACTACAGTAATAATAATACTTTGCATATAAGCAAATGTCATCAATTTAAGCAAATTCAAATTAAATTTGGCTCATAACCAAATGATCTCTACAAGGACGGGCATTCTGTATTCCGAGAGGACTTTCTCCCGGGAAAATATAACATATAATATATATAACATATAACATACGATGAGTCAATCGACTCGCAACCATGAAGACTGTTGCTTTGAGATTCAAAGCATATTCTTAATTTATCTTGTTGTATTTTTGATTTGTTTCATTATAATATGAAAGAAATTAAAAATCCGTTACGTCGTAAATTAAAAATGTCCTACTAATGTTATAAATGCGAAAGTTTCTGTTTCTTTGTTTGTTAGTTACTCCTTTACCCAAAAAACGCTAAACCGATTTTTATAAGATTTTATTTATTCAGAAAAAATATATCTATGGGATGCCATGGGATGATTTTCCACGAGAATTTAGAATTATATATTACTAGATGCGCCCCGCGGTTTCAAAATAAATGTTAGCCGATTCTCAGACCTACTCAATATGCTCACAAAATTTCATGAGAATCAGTCAAGCCGTTTCGGAGGAATACGGGAACGAACATTGTGACACAAGAATTTTATATATAAGATTTATGATAATAACTTTGTTTTATTTAAACACGGAGTAGTAGCTTTAAGCCGTTGTTATCTCTAGTGCAAGTAATATAACTTATATATTATTAAAAAAAAAAACTAAAAAAGGTCTGCTTAAAATTTTATGAGTTTAAATGTATAATCTCTTGAAGGATATTCATCTTGTAGTTGGCAACTAACGTCGTCTCCGGACTAAGCGCAGCTCAAATCTGGGTCCTCTACAACTCTCTTCAGAATCAGCAGAGGGTGGTGTGGGAAAATTTTGAGTCTGATTACGGACATATTGGTGTGGTGCTCCTTTGAAATCCTGTGGCCAAACGTGAGGATGGGAACCTGACCCCATTGTATTGTTGCGACGACCTAGGGATAGTTAAGAGGCAGCAGTACAGTCTCTAAGGAGGAGAAGTCTGGCCAGCCTGTTGCCGGAGGGATCCTGTTGCTTGCAGATCCGGGGCCCTCCAATTATAGCGGCTGAGGGCATCCGCAGGGGTTTAGGCGTTATTGAACTGAGTGTCAAGTCCAACATAGGTCTAAGGTCCGAACTCCTAGGTATCATACGTGTGTATTCCCATCGACAACAAAAAAGAAAAAAACTAACATGCCTTGTCTTTCTTCATCCAATCGCCTGCTTAAATAATCCGAGTAGTAAGCGCGATAAACAGCACGTTATGTTATTGTTATGTGAACAGCATTGTCCCCGTCGTGCCGGCCTAAATCATCTGCAAGGCAGCAATGTCATTTGCCTACGAAAACATCGTCTCTATTTGAATAACACTAATGAAAAAGAATATTCTGATAGTAAATATTGAGCGGTGACAACCCTGCGTAAATTGACGCGTTAGGCGCTATGCGCTTTCATAATTATATAAATACACGTACCTGGCCTTAGGGTTGCCAGTGAACACGGAAAAATAATATTTTAGTAAGTAAGTGGTAGTGCCACCTGAGGCTTAAACGATGCCGGCGTAAAGTGACAGCTGTGCTGTCGCGTTCCATGCGGAATATGTAGCTGGTGGCCCATGGAGGTGGGATGGAGGAAGGAGGATATTCATCTATGGATATGCGAATGTCTAAGGGCGTAGTCATGAAATTGGTTCTGATAGCTCGTTTGCTCTACTATAAAAGAAATCTTTTACCGTCCTCTCGTTTACATTCAAACCGAATCTACAAAGCCTTTGGGGCTATAGAGCATATCAAAGAAATATTCATTTATTTTTCCGCTCAAGTAAATCTTTTAGTGGCAATTCGCCAAAAAATATTTTTTTTTAAACTGTCGAGTTCTTTCTCATTTCCTTCACATATATTTGATGGCGTTGAATCAGTATAACGGAGGAAGCCAATGGAGTTCCGTAGTCATCAGAAGGGCGACCCCATTATGCATTTGATTGTGATGATCTTTAGCAAAGTTGTTGTGCATGAGCCCACAAGTTCTAGTTTAGGCGTTCGATCTTGTATAGGCGCTCCCTTCGTGGTACAAGTGAGCACTAAGAAAGGATTTTCACAGACTTAAAGCCTAAATAAGTGCAACAAACGGGGCTCAGCTATTCTATACTAATTATATAAAAGCTAAAGACTTTGTATGTTTGTTTAAATACGCTAATCTCTGGAGCCACTGGTCCGAATTGAAAAATTCTTTCAGTATTTCTTAGTCCATATAGTGAGGAAGACTAAAGACTAATATTAGAACGGACTGCGTTAAAAGAACGGAACGAGGTTGCGAGCGTCCGCTAGTCCTACTAATATTATAAATACGAAAGTTTGTATGTTTGTTTGTTACTACTTCACGTGAAAACTGCTAGATCGATTTTCATGAAATTTGGCACACACTTTTGGGTAACTTGGATTAATACACAGAATGTTTGGAGTTTTTATCCCGAAAAAATGTTCCTACGGGTATATGATGATTCTATTTTCCAAGGGCTCGAAATTTATACGGGTGAAACCGTGGGGCGCAGCTAGTATAATATAAAGTTGTCGCAGTAAACACCGGCTCGGATCCAGGTCAACTGCATCTTATTTGAGCTGCAGAGCCAATTGCCAGGTCTCCGCGCCGAGATGGAGAAATCATTTTATTTAATACCAGCGCTACTTGGAAAAGTTATTTTTTAATCGTGATATTTATGCTTAGCCTATGTTTCCGATGAGTAATTTAGCTTTACAGTGGAAGATACTTGATGGTGGGATCATTCAAATAAATAAAGTTAAAACGACGTGGGAGGTACCTCTGACATTGTACCGCTGCATCGTGGAAGTTTTGTGGTCGCGCTGTGTACCGTCAGCGAGTTTCTGATGGTCTTTTGGAGGGGGAGGGGG